>SNQJ01S0024872.1:73733-113452 GCA_010110895.2 Picea sitchensis
ATATATAAATGGAATAATCTCTATGCATGAGCCAAATGATACAATAGAAACTACAAGAGGTGATAACCACAACAGAAAAATGGTTACAACTGCAGTCTACATAGTCCTCATTATCCAAATGCG
This sequence comes from Picea sitchensis, assembly GCA_010110895.2. Classification (NCBI taxonomy): domain Eukaryota; kingdom Viridiplantae; phylum Streptophyta; class Pinopsida; order Pinales; family Pinaceae; genus Picea; species Picea sitchensis. The sequence goes on from SNQJ01S0024872.1 coordinate 73,857, forward strand.
TTCTTTAGCATGAGCAACATCGGGGATAGGAATCGAGTGCTCCCCCTTTCAATAGTCGATTCCTTAATATGAATGAGGAATAGGAGTCTTAATAACGTACAGTTACACTTACTCAGACACTTCCTCGGTTCAAGTCCATTATTCACATAAAAACAACTGAAGGGATTGGCTTGTTACTCATAGCAGAGATCTGGGGAGTGTTGGTTGTTAGCTCAATGCATTGGCTGGGACAAACGCATAAGTGAAAGCATCGATCGATGATTAGGTCAGCTCCGCGCATAAGGAAAGAAAACATTTCCTATGAAACCATTCATACCAGGCCTGCAATAAATAATAAATAGTAAATAGTAAATAAAGTTTTTCTTCACCCTAATTACAGTAATAAAATAATAATAATAATAATAATATACATACATATATTTAAATTTATTAGTTGTTAACAAAAAAAAAATGAGGATAAAATTAAGGTTTAAATATATTTTATATCTATTAAGATGTTTAAAGTTTAAATATTAGTTTTAAAGATTTAAAACTAATATAATTAAATAGAAACAAAAAAAATTAATATAAAATAATATATATATATATATATATATAATATTAATAAATAGAGTTATAAAAAGAATTTGAAATGTTTTGGGGTCCAAGGGTTTTGAACCCACAACCACCCACCAAGCCCAAGCCTTAAGAAGAACACTAACACCAACACGTCCTCATAAGTCTTTACAAATAAATTTTTATACTTATTTAGATTAATAGTAACACTGTAGGGATTAGAGTGGTATTATTATTAGGAAGATACAATATGAAGGTTAAGAATAATTGGCTTATTACCTGACCTATTGATCTGGAGCGAGCTAACCAAGTTGAATCATAATTAGTTAATGCACCAAAAATCAAGGTAAAGGCTTATTTAGCGTTGTTGATCTTAGTATCCCAAAGTATAAACTCCAATTGTCGAAACGTCAGGTTCACAAGACCATACACACAACTCATCGAGCCAAGCACCAACTCCCTCCACTCCATTCCACCAGTCAAAGTCAACGCTAAATCTCAATGCAACATTCGACAACGCTAACACTAGGTGCCAGGGAAAAGCTCATGAGTCAAGCATTTGATGATATTTATTTATAAGTGAAAATTTAAAAGGAGATAGACTAGGACAAGTGAGAAGGAGGCGACATACTCACTAGGAGAGTAAGCAAGAGGAATTGACAAGTATGCCGCAAGGCTAGCGTAGATACAGGGCAAGGGAACCAATATTTTTTTTTGGGGGGGGGTGAAGAAATCAAACTTAGATGCTTAATCCTAATCCTAACCTAGCCAATCCCCTAAAGGAGTAATGTATGTTTACAGACAAGTAAAGAAAACTTATGCCTAACCCTGTTTCTAGTTTGAGTAGCACCAATTTGAAACGTCCTTGAACTCACCCTGACAAATTTGGGTGATGCAGGTTAAAGCATACAGGATGGTCAGGACTCGAGGGAGACGAGGCAGGGGAGTGTCGTCGCAAGCACCGCCAACACCACCAGCACCACCACCACCATCACCCAAACTAGCTCTCATACTGCGCTCATTGGAAGCCATTAATGAGACTTTAAAGGGGCGACAACCGCCAGGGACTGAAGTGGAACCCCCACCGTCTGAAACAGGTAATCCATAAGCATCAATGGATTCAAGGGGAGGACCTCCACCCGAAGACATCACGCTAGAATTGTAGAAGTTCAAACTTCCAGAGTTTTTCAGGGGTCACGCCAGTGAATGCGCGGATGCATGGTTGGAAGTCATGACAAGGTATTTTTTATTAAGGGACTATGCATCCAACTCAAAGGAAAAGATCACAATTTTTCAGTTAAGATACAAAGCCTTGAACTAGTGGGGCAACCTAGAAATACAACTGCACCTTACCCCAGACACGGTATCTTGGGAACTTTTCGAGGAGAGGTTCCGGAGGAAAATCTACCAGTGTACTACGAGTAACAACATGTAGGGGCATTTCATGCCTTAGTACAGGAAAACAAAACTATAGAAGAATATGAGATTAGATTTATGGAACTGGTGAAATATGTTTTGTATATTGATAATGACCCACGACAGGCAGAGCACTTTGTCTATGGATTGAACCCTAAGATAAGAGCTATGGTGCATATGTGGAAACCATCTTCAGTAGCGGAAGCGGTGGAAAATGTGTGTTATGTGGAGGAATACATGAACTTAACCAGCGGTACAAGACCAACATTTCCCCATCGTCCTAGATTCATAGGGAAGGCACCGAGGACATTTCCTAGGGGAGGGGGCTCAAGGCCACCGCCATATGGTAATAGAGTCATGCCAAGGACAATAGCCATAGGGATTTCAATGGCTACGAGTGCAACATCTCATTCATTGTCAATGACGCAGATAGGTCCATGGCCATCTCAAGGAACAACTAACAAGGGCAGGGGTTCCAGGGGAAGGAACTCATTTAAGAGACAGTCACATAATAGTACACAGGTTCAATCTCATGTTACCTGTTGGGGTTGCGGAGGACAACATTACCAGCATGACTGCCCAGAGTTACAATCAGGGTTCATGCATATAGAAGGAAAGGCACTGATGCGGAGAGCAAGTAGCAGCCACCAGATTTACGCAGTGGTTAATAATCGCCAGGCCGAACATCAATCCATGGTGGTGGAGTCATCAGGTATGCTAAACCATATCAATGTTAAGATTTTATTTGATTCTGGTGCGACATATAATTTCATTTCACCATCTACATTAGAAAAGAGTGGGTTGGCAGCCTATTAACACGATGAATTTAAACAAGTCGAGATGGCTTCGGGGGAAAAACAAGCGATAGGACCTAGTGTTGAGAATTGTATAGTAGACCTGGGAGTGTTTACTACGAGGTTGAAGGTATACGTCACTGCTCTCGGGGCATATGACCTAATCATTGGAATGGATTGGTTAGCAGCTCACCGAGCCATGGTAGATTGTTTTGCAAAGAGGTTGCTTTCTGTTGATGATGAATGAAGGCCAGTGGAGATACAGGGTGTACGGAGAAAAGTGTCATTATGCTTTATATCAACTATGAAGGTTAAGCGATGCTTGAGGCAAAGGTGTCGACTTTATGTAGTGGAAGCAGTGAATGGAAGGAAGGGACCCTCATTGGATCAATACCTGGTATTGTCAGAATTTAAGGATGTTTTTTCGAACGAGTTACCAGGATTACCTCCTGAGAGGGAGTTTGATTTTACTATTGAGCTAAAACCTGGTGCAGAATCAATCTCCAAGAATCTGTATCGGATGACAATTCCAGAACTTTGTGAATTGCAAATGCAGTTGAAAGAGTTACTGGACTTACGGCTAATAAGGCCCAATGTCTGACCTCGGGGCGCACCAGTAATTTTTCTAAAGAAGAAGGATGGATCCTTACGACTGTGTATAGACTATAGGGACTTGAAGCATGCTACAGTGAAAAATAGGTACCCAATGCTGCAAATAGATGACCTTTTCGATCAGATAAAAGGAGCAGCAGTATTCTCAAAGATCGATTTGAGATCAGGGTATCATCAGTTAAGGATTAAGGAATGTGATATCACAAAAACTACCTTTTGAACTCAGTTTGGACATTACGATTTTTTTGTAGTACCTTTTGGATTGACCAATGTGCTAACAGTATTCATGAGCCTCATGAACGACGTATTATGGAAGTAGTTAGATCGTTTTGTACAAGTCTTTCTATATGACATCCTCATCTATTCCAATAATGTAAGAGAACATGAGGAACACCTACGAGTAGTGTTGTCCTGCCTTAGGGAGAACAAATTATATGGGAAGTTGTGAAAGTGCTCCTTCTTCCAGAAAGAGATCCACTATTTAGGTCATATCATTTCCAACAAATGAATCTCTGTGGACCCAGAAAAAGTAAAGGCCATTATGGAGTGGCCAGTGTCGAAAAATGCCCATGAGGTGAGAAGCTTCATGTGGCTAGCAGGTTATTACCAGAGATTTGTGGAAGGATTCTCAAAAATAGCGAAACCCATCACCACTTTGCAATGCAAGGGGGTTAGGTATGAATGGATAGAAGAATGTGATAGTGCATTCCTTGAGCTTAAGAGGTTACTAACTAGTGCGCCAATTCTACGAGTGTCGGATATGGAAAAGGACTTCACAGTTTGCACGGATGCCTCGAAGCAAGGGTTGGGGGCCATGCTAAAGCAGGATGGAGGAGTGATAGCTTATGCATCAAGGAAGTTGAAGAAACATGAAGAGCTATACGCGACTCATGATTTAGAGTTGGCAGCTGTAATGCTAGCTCTGAAAATTTGGAGGCACTATCTTGTGGGGTGAAACTTTGAGCTCAAAATGGACCATCAAAGTTTAAAACATCTCTTCACTCAAAGAGATCTGAATGCCAAGCAAAGGCGTTGGAGTGAGTTTATGAGTGAGTACGATTTTGGTATTTCATACATCAAAGGAAAGGAAAATGTGGTCGCAGATGCCTTGAGTAGGAGACCACGTTTCTTCTCCTTGGTAACCTTAAAGGTCAATCTAAGGGAACATGTGTTGACACAACTCCCAAGAGACAGTTGGTATTTAAAGGTTACTTCAAACCTCCAGACAGGGAGGGAGTTAGATCCAAAGTATGAAGGATATAGTCTGGAAACAGACGGACTGTTAAGATATCATGGAAGGATGTACATCCCTGAGAATGGGGATATTTGAGGCATCGTATTTAAGGAAGCCCATAGAGCACTTTATTGTGTGCGTCCAAGTGTGAAGAAGATGTACAATACTGAAGGAAGCCCATAGAGCACTTTATTGTGTGCATCCGGGTGTGAAGAAGATGTACGTAGATATAAGGAAACTCTTCTTCTGGGTAGGCATGAAGCGTGATGTAGTCCATTTCATCGCCAAGTGCCTAGAATGTCAACAAGTGAAAGCTGACCACCATCACCTGGCAGGCCTCCTACAACCACATGGCGTTCTTATGTCCAAATGGGAAGTCATTTCTATGCATTTTTTTGTGGGGTTTCCGCTCACATCTCATATACACAATGTCATTCTTGTGATAGTGGATAAGTTAACCAAGAGTGCTCATTTTATTCCGGTTAGAGACACTTACGATGTCACTGATGTGCCATGTGTGTTTGTAAGCGAGGTTATTCGTTTGCATGGGATACCTAAAAAGATCATTTCAGATAGGGACTCAAGATTCACTTCTATGTTTTGGACAAGTCTGCAGTCAGCGTTAGGGACTGAGTTGAACTTAAGCACAACTTATCATCCTGAAACAAATGAACAAACTGAGAGAGTAAATCAAGTCATGGAAGACATGCTTAGGATGTATGTAATGGGTAATCAAACCCAGTGGGAGAAGTACCTACCTTTGGTAGAGTTTGCCTACAATAACATTTTTCATAGCTCCATCGAAGTGCCACCCTACGAAGCTTTGTATGGTAGGCCATGCAGAATGCCATTGAGTTGGGATAGACTAGAAGACTTAGTAATAGTTGGGCCAGAATTGATTCAGGAAATGGAAGAAAAGGTGATTCAGATTAGGCAGAGACTAAATGAAGCACAGGATAGGCAGAAAAGCTATGCAGATGCACATAGGACCAAACGAAGTTATGAAGTGGGAGACTAGGTTTTCATTCGTATAAGGCCTAATAAGAGTACCATACGGTTCGGGAAGGGGACAAAGTTGTGACCTCAATTTATAGGACCATTCAGGATCCTACAGAAAATTGGACCCATTGCATATCGTCTCGTACTGCCACCCCACTTGCATGAAACTCATAATGTATTTCATGTACATCTGTTTTACGTCATTATGTTGTTGATGAATCACATAAACTAAATTGGAAGGAATTGCAGGTATCAGACATGGGAACCTCACGGTAGAACCATTATGCATATTGGACCATAGAGTCTGATAGCTCAGGAACCGTCTGGTAGACCAAGTTAAGGTCCAGTGGGACAGGTATAGTCCAGGATCTGCTACTTGGGAAGATGGCGAGACACTATGACGAAACTATCCCTCACTTTTTTTACCACCTCGAGAATATGTTTCTCGAAGGTTGGATTTATGCAACACCACCTTTTGACTTAGACAACTAGGATTACCTGAGGCCTATATACTTTGTTTTCTAGTCACAATGAAACTATTAAGTGATACACTTAAACTTTAAATGTATGAACTTTTATGAATGATTAAATATTATTGATGATGATGTATGTAATGCAATCTATTATGTGAATGTAAATTTTACGAATTTTTTAATGTTATTGATGATGATGTATATGATGCGACATATTGTGAGAATGTCAATTTAATGAATGTTTAAATGCTATTAGGATGATGTTAGATATGATGCAATCTATTTTGGTAAATGATAATCTTATGAATGGGTGTCCAAATTGAATTATGGGATATTATGAGATCTATTTCTAACTGGAAAACTTTGATGTTAAATTATTGGTACAGGGATACCAAATTGAAATAATGATAGTATGCAATTACATGATGATAATGCATAGAAATGTATGAGTTTGAGTTATAGACTAATCTGTAGGTTATGGGCTATGAAATAGCAAAGGGATAATGATGATGAAAGTGGATATCAGGACCAGTAAATGAGAAACATTATGGTATGAATATTGTATGTGGAATTTATATTGGTTTGGAGGCATTGCTATGATATGTGGACCGATGCAGGATTTTAGGTGTTGACACTGCCCAAAACTGAATAAACGATGACAAAACCCTCAGCAACACGGTGCCACTGTATATTTCATTGTAGGGTGTGGACCCTAGTTATGATTAGGAGGGGTGAAGGCATTTCCCACCGTGTATCCTGCGAAACCTGAAGTCATGGGAGGATGGTGTTAGTTCACTCTCCCCAAGACATGTGATGATGACTGTCAGATGCGTGCTAGGGAAGTTTGGTCAAGATAGCGACACTTTCCCTTACGACTTCTATTTGGAGTTAGGTCTATATAGTTGACTCTCCAAGATAGTCTAGTAGAGGAAGGATAGGAATGGAGATGGAAGTAGGTTAGGGAGGAAGGATGAGTAGAAATAGTTGAGAAAGTATGGAGATTTGTATTGTGGTGGAATTTAATGTTTTCCCTTCAAAAAAAAAGAAGAAAGAAATGTGTATATATGAATATTGATAATTACATAACTAAGCCATAGTTGTCTAAATAAAATTGTTGAACCGGATAATAGTAATTAAATAATTTCTCAAACAATTGATTTGTTTGTTGTCTTTTATAAAAGACCAGTCTTGCTGACTGGATTGGATTCATCCATAAATTACTAAAGGATGATAGTTTTGATTATTAGTACATGCACGAGACTTGTATGTACTAGCTACACATGCATTTCCTATACATATACACTAGTATGTATGAGTTTTCTTGACTTACTTACTTATAATGTCAGTTAATTGTTATAAATGTGTGAACCATGTTTCTTTTCCCTTGTGCCATAAGATACCTTAACTTTGGGATGAAGTTTCCTGAAGGGTGAGTGTATGTAAAAACCCTAGTTGAATATATGCTTAGGGATTGTTAAGTAAAAATTTATTAGGTAATTAATTTTTCTCTTTCTATAGCTCGATCTGCTATATGTGGCTATCCATGTCTTTTGGGTGGCATTGTGCTCACCTTTTCTCCACTCACACAAAGTATAATTTGAGCTCTTTAGGCACTGATACCACTTGACATAGACACCCCTTCTCTCCTTGGGGTTGCGTGACCTCCCAGTCAAGGATATTTATGCACTCGAGATGAATTATCCCCTTGAGGCCTTGTTGGCCTCAATGTGAATCAAACACAAGCACTTCTGTCAGCTTAGGTGTAGGTCGTATGGCATCAACATGCCCCATCCTAAGTGCTTTCCTAATTTTTAAATTTCAGCACTATCTCTCTTCCACTAGCCCTTCTCCATATTTGACCTCGAGCTATGACCCGAGGATAAACCTCCTAAAATGTGCTTCGGGCCTCTGGCTTCGACCGTTCCCACAACAATTCACTCCTCTTTTCCCGATCTTTGAATCGACAAACCTAACTGGCATGAGAATCAACAATTTTCGCCTATCCAACAACCAACAATTGCGGTCTTCTTCGGACTTCGTCATTCGGAGTCCTGAACGTTACATGTACCTTTTTCCACTGAAATAACTTTTCCATGAAGATGTTGATCAAGAAACACACGTCCTTATCCAACAGACGATTCAATGCTTCAAACTTCGAGACTTCTCGTGCCTTCACCTCTCATTTTCCTCGAAGAACTTTACACCAAAGTTCGTGGATCTCTCCCTTGTATCTTTGCTACAACCAACTTCTTAGATATACTTCCACGTATCCTCTCTACAACCAACTGCTTGGATCTACTTCGTACTTCATGATTTCACAAGATTGCTAACTGCTTGGTGCAATTCCTCCGAAGTCCTTCCTTCCTTAACCTTGCTTATTCGCTGCCACGTCTCTGCCTTCCAGCCAATGATTGGGATTTCTTCGCAGCTTCGAACCTCGGCATTTTTCAACCTTCTTCACTCCAAATCCTCAGAATCGAGAACTTTCGATGGAACTCATGGATAACCACCATGCAACTTTCCAAGATCTAACGGTTTGGAATGATCCCGCTTCCTCTTAAATGGATCTCGATCGTTAATTTTAAAAATCCTAAAGGGATCCTCTATTTTGAATATCTTTCTTGCTAAATTTTGGGAACTTGTCCTCTCTTAGATATTTGGACTCTTTGAAGGGTTTCTTCGACACTTAGTGGAATTTTGGATCCATGCACACCTTGCAATAGATCTTCGTGCACACTTCTACAAGCAATTTCTCGAACTACTCATGAGATTTTGAGTCAAAAGACTCGGTTGATGCACTCCTTGTAGATCTTTTGCAGACTCTGCACATAAATGTTCGAGTTATCTCTTCCGATCTAGGATCCAAACCAGGCTTTATCAACGCACTCCTTGTGGGCAATACACACTCCTTGAATAGGTTCGTGGAAGAGAAAGAATACATTCAAGAGTATAACTCAGGCATTCATGAAAACACAAAATAACATAGAATATTTAAGCAACAACAACACCACCCATTGGATCAATATCTCTTGAGGAAAATTAATTTTGTTCAACCTCCTAACATTAAGACTTCTTTGATTTGTGATTCATTCAAAAGATTTATTAGATACACTATATTTTTAAAATTCAAAATTTATTCAAAAAAGAGTGCTAGGGTGTCTTTCCACATGTGCTCTGCAACAATATTACTCTATCTACCATCAATTGCATCGTTATACCTTTGGATTTGGTCTCATTCCAGATATGACTCAAAACATGTTGTATTCTTCACCATCAAACAAATAACTTCCATTCTTACCTATTTCCTCTCAAACCCAATCTATGGGCTCTTCATAAGTCATTTTTGTCACTCCCACTCAACCTAAAGTATCCTCGGACATTTCATCCATGACTTATAACCAAGTTTTGGAAATAAAACTATTGTATGCCTGGGTGTTGTCACTTCCACCTGTCTCAACTACGGATCCTCCATTTGAATTTTCTTTCTCCTTTATGGATATTAAGAAGGACCCCATATCTAATTTGTCCTTTTAAAATTTGAGTCCACTAGCATGACTCTCCCATGCCTTATCCCGTGAAATTCCTCACTCGTCAGCTTTAAATATTGAGCATGCTCCCATAGTTAGATCTTCTGGCTTGTATTTTTCCCAGTGTGGCATGCAGTTGTACTGTGCCCATGGGTCCTCGGTGATTACTAATGGCATCATTTCAAATGAATTCATGAGAAACTCTATTCAAACTAATAATCAATTTTATTTTTCATTGATCTGAAACTCCAAAAATCTCAGAAACATTAATTCTGAGGACAATTCAAATCCACCTTTGTTATATATTATCCCTTCCAATTTAAATTCTACCAGACCATTGAAAAAATATTATTACTCATAACCCTAAAACCATGAAGATCCATGAAAAATCTAATATCCACAAAAAAACAATATATCCCCCTGAGACTTATAGTAAGTAATATAGGTGATCAACTCATACCATTTCCCACATTCTTGATGACAAACTTATTTATAATATACTTCATAATATAATATTTATTTTAAATATAGATACATATTTTACAAAGAGATTATTGATTTATCTATATTAATTAGGTAGTTAGGTAAAGTGAAATGAAGAAATAAAAATAATGCTAATAAATATATTTTTGAACCAAAAAAAAAGTTTGTTTAATTTTTATTGGTAATGATTATATCTATATTAATAAGCGAAAGTGAAATGAAGACATGAAAATAATGTTAATAAATATACTTTTAAACCAAACAAAAAAAAATAAAAATAAAATTTGTTTAATTTTTACTGGTAATGATTATATCTATACTAATTAGGGAAAATGAAATGAATACATGAAAATAATGTTAATAAATATATTTTTAAACCAAAAATAAAATAAAAAATTAAAGTTTGTTTAATTTTTATTGGTAATATGTAATCATTAGGTTTAAAGTGAAACAAACATAAAATAATGTTAATAATTATAATAAAATAATGTTAATAACTATAAAAAAAACTAAATTTCCTTTCAATTTTTATCGGTAATATTTAATCATTGGTTTTTAAACTACGGTACATCTTTAACTTTTTTTCAAAACATCGATTCTACAACTCCACATCTCCTTTTAACTTTCTTTCAAAAACATGGATTCTACAACTCCATAGTTCCTTTCACCACGTACAAGGAAAAATGTGCATTCAAAACTGAAATTAAGAAACACAAACCAGAGATCACAACAAAATATATTGTATTGTATAAAAGAGACGACCAAAGGAAAGGAGAGGATTGTACTGTATATAAGAATCTACTACAAAAGGAAAGGATTAATTGATCTATATATAAGAAATTAACAACCACAAAGAACAAAATATATTGTATTGTATATAAGACACTACCACAAAGGAAAGGAAAGGATTGGATTGTTAAGAAACTTTATAAAAAGGATTTTATCGACACAGGAAAAAAAAAAAAGGAAAATACCATATATTTATATGTATGATGCAATCACATGGTTTTTTTTGTCTTCTGGTCATATCCAAAAAAAAATCCTACCGAAACATTATTCAAATTCTATACAATATATAATATTTGCCAACATTAAATCAGTGATAATATTTGCCAATATTAAATCACTAATAGGAACTGGATTTTAAAACAGTCAAACAACTAGGCTGTGTCGTCCTATCCAACAACCCTGCATCAAGTACGTTAAAGTTTATTCAAATTCTACATATGCATAATAAATATCTACCAATTTTAAGACTTGATTTCACTGATAGGAATTGGATTTTAAAACATTCCAACGGTTCCTCACTGTACAATGTTATTTAAACACAACTCAAAGTCTCCTGAAATTTCCTTTATTTCATTCATTGTTGTTCTGATTGCTCCATGTCCATCCAGTGCCGAGTTTATAGATTCATCGCTATCATTCTGGTCATCAGTCTCATTCTTGATGTAGCAAAAAGCAATGCCCAACGGTGGTCCAAGATCATTACTACCAGCAAAACCTCTGGTACTGAATATATTTCGCGAGACAGGCTGAGTTATCTCTGGCTGATATTGATTCTCTTTGAACAAAGTGAAAACTATTGTGTGGGTATCCGTGGATCTTGGAGGTTCGTAGGCAGCCAGAGTGTTCCGGGTCCACCCTGTTAATGCAGCAGAAATAAACAGATTAGATATTGAAAGTCAGGGTTAACATTACCAAACATTCTATGGATGGGTTTAAATATCAGGATAAAAAGACAATGACTATGATAGCTGTATTTTCATGTGGGATGGAACATGTGTTGGTACCTCTGCGACTGACGAAATTGGTAATCACCCTGTACAGAACAGAGAATAATTCTACTATTAGATTAAAAGGATTCCAGTGCTATTACATTGAGAAATCCGATCTGAGGTGAGGAGGATTACAGTATACCAGTGCAAAGACTCGCAACAAGTGTGAGGTAGATGAAGAGAGCAGAACCAAATGAATACAGAAGAATAACACACAGACAAATTCTTTATTGCTCAATGATCAAAACAGATACATCTGCCTCATATTTATGGAGGCCATGGAAGACTCTAGAGTGTCCAGAGGGTTCTCCGAGTGTTGGTGGATTGTCACGATCTCTCTCGAAGTTGGTGGAAGCTTTGGGTTAGGTAGAAATTAACTTTTTCCAACACTCCCCCTAATTTCTACCACTAATTACAACAATATTTTCAATACTTAATGCTTCTCTCAAATATTCAAATTGGTCTTGTTTTCATAGCCTTTGCAAGTTGCTCTTTTGATCTGCAATGTCTCCTCCTTAACAAATACATGTCTTGGTTAGGTCTTTATCTGAGTTAAGTCATCATCTTCAATTCATATCTTCATATGGTTGGGCTTCCTTCAATGTGCTACTTTATAACACCACACGCTCACTTGAGTTTCATCATTTTTGCTTCTTCTTTTGTACCTACAAACAACTTGATCGTTGATGTCCATATAAAAAGAGATCCATCTACCAAGATACATTGGTACCATCCACTGTACTAGCCAGTTCTCTAGGTATCCTTTTCACATACATGATTCATCAATATATTAGATAACATGGTCCCAACAAACTCACACTTTGAGATTACTTAATCTCACAATCCTCCCCTTAATCGAAGATCTAACTTCTTCGATCACCATCAAACTTAGATACGAGTACACCTACCACCCTTGTACCTACCTAGTGGTTAATTCCACATCTTGATGCCACATCCACTCTTTATGCCTTAGAAGGATACACACATGATCATACTAATCCATGTAGGCCTGTCTCAATAGGAAACACCTGGGGAATATAGCTTGCCTTGCCTATGGCTAAGCTTTACAACTTTGGACCAAAACCTCTTGGGGAATATAGCTTGCCTATGCCTATGGCTAAGATTTACAACTCAAAAAATTATAGGGTGTTGGGTACTACCGATCATGCACCTCTTACATCACTTATCATTATAACATTTTATCACAGGTACAAAAATTCCACATTCTTTACTAAATGCCCAACAAATTACAAGCTCATTATATATGCCCTTTAAGCATTACATAACTTCATTTGGAGTCTTCTTTGTTCTCTACCTCTTCCAACGAGAGTCTTTCTTCCTTGTCTTTCACCATCCATTTTTTTTCCTCTATCACCCTTTATCTTCTACATCATGAGTCTCTCTTTTGTGTTTTACATTGCTTCTTGCATCTTGTTTTTTTCTTGTCAATATACTTTATGGATATGTTTTTTGTTGCATTTTATCAAGATACAACAATACAACCTATGACAATGTATTGGCAAACTTAATTGACACACCACTTGCCATGATTTTACATCACTTAACATTTGATTTGGACTCAACTTTTAACTAGCTTAACAAACAACTCTCACTTTAACTTTAATTATCACTTATTTTGACTCTTCTTGAGATTAATGATATTAATGACTTTACATTTCAAGACTCCTTTTCACACATCTTTTAGACTCATTCAAAGACTTAATCACTTGACCTTAACCTTCTCTCACTTGAACTTGACTCTCAACTTTTACAACTTGACTCTCACTTTTTTTACCAATAGAAAGGAGGACTTTTTACATTCAGAAATGACTGACTTAACTTTCACTTTCACTTTAACTCACACATATACCTCAGCGTTCTTGAAAGCCTTGGGCTCTCCCTACTTTGACACCTGAAGTTGAAGATGCCCGTCCACATACTGGGAATCAAAATTAACAGAACTAGTAGACACAAGGACCCATTCAGACCGTTCAAAGCCTCATTTGGCTCCGCCAAGCGTTCTGGGATCAATCTTCACTCTTTGATAACACATAATCAAGATCAAACCGTGGCTATTTTTGACAAAATAAAAGACATCGGAATCTCTTTGAACAATTCATAGATTCATTCGGCTCCGCTACAGCTTCCAGGACAAATCTTTACTAAAAGCACTAAAAATATTCATTTTTCGCCGTCAAATAGCAAAAAATCATCAGATTTTCTCCCTCTAAATCACTAGGTCGCATCGTTAAAAGTCTCGAAATGATCAGCTTCCCCTTCAACAACTCAAAATACACACTTCCACCATTAAATAACTCGAAATCATGAGAATTTTCGCATTTCCAGAAATTACCGAAATATGATGGGTTTGGTCTCTCCTGCGGGAAGACTCAACAACACTTCGCTAACACTCGACGACTCTCCTGAACTCTTACTGCTCTTTTGGAATCTGTGGCTTCCTCAATAAGAATCTCTGTGGAATTCACGATTCTCCTCAACAGAATGCACAGGAAGAACATTCATTCGCCTCGTTGCTCTCCTCATCTTCAAGCATAACCTCCTCCAAGTACTCTCCACTGCTGGACGACTCCTCTCAGGATCCTGGGCCCTCCCATGAGGGAGTGAGCCCAGTCCTATACCAAGATGAAGAGAGAAGAACCAAATGAATACAGAAGAATAACACACATACAAATTCTTTATTGCTCAATGATCAAAATAGATACATCTGCCTCATATTTATAGAGGCAATGGAAGACTCTAGAGTGTCCAAAGGGTTCTCAAAGTGTCAGTGGATTTTCACGAGCTCTCTCGAAGTTGATGAAATCTTTGGGTAAGGTAGAATTAAATTTTTCCAACAGAGGTTCCGTCATAGCCTGGTCATGGGGATTTATCAAAAAAATCTTCGTATGAATTTTCAATTTGATATAAGAAAAAATGAAATAACTGTTCACGAGATACGAATGAAAATTACGTACGAATACGAATCTGGAGTTCTCCAAGGCATTCATTAGGGAAAGGTTTTCGTGTTCGATTTCGATAGCATCCGGTTGACGTTGGACGTCAGCGGGCGATAAATACTCACCCAAGCTAATTCATTTATTGCCGAACTGAACGTACAACTGCATATGAGGAAGAAAATCGTTAACAACCTCTCCAATAACTCCCGATTCTTTGAGCTCAGACCTTATGGCCTGCATGTCTTGCGGGCTTTCCCCGACCATTTGATGCAACGTTGGCCCCTCCATCCTCTGCTAAATGCACAAAGAGTCCCAAGTGAAGCAAGTAATACCTGCCGCTTGAGAAGGCAATATAAGCAACAAAAAACACCAAGTGAAGCAAGTAATACCAGCCGCTTGAGAAGGCGATAAAAGTAGCAAAGCGGTATAACCGATGATATGGAGAATGAATGAGAGCTTGAGATTTCAGAATGATTGCAAGGAAATACAAAGACAAATGATCTCGACTTATATATTAGAAAAACCACATTAGTAAGTAAATGGGGGTTGATATAAGCCGACGTCATTAGTTCGTAAAAGTTGAAAATGGGGGTTGATATAAGCTGATGTCATTAGTTCGTAAAAGTTGAAAATGAAACTAATTTACTTATATAAATGACTTTACTATTGTGATTGTGGTTGTAAAGTTTTAAATTAAAATATAAATATAAATCTAAAATATATTTATCAAGTTAATTATTTAAAGTTATAAATATATTAAACAATTTTAGTTGTGGATGACACCATGCTTGTTTGGCTTTATGATGTTGATTTTAACCTTATACAATTGTTTACTACAAACACATTTTCAATAAAATAATAAAAAATATATAATTGCAAATACATTAATTCATTAATAAAAAACAAAAAAACATTTATGAAAAACTACGTGCTTAAAAACCGTCCAAAAACAGATGCAAAAAAATGTCAATATTATTTTGGGTAGGGCTTCCCCTGAACTCCAGGGAGCTCTCCCTACAAAGTTCTAGCCATTCAAAGAATATAACACATGACCATCCCTTTCTAATATCCTTCTGTATCCATGTAAATGACAGTTCCCCCCTTATCCAATTCACTGTGGAAATGCAAAAGGATATTTCTCTTCTCTTTTTGGATGTTCTTATATCTCATCTTTCTAATGGGTCCCTTACCCACCAAGTTTATCGAAAAACGACTCATACAGATGCATACCTTCATGTCCAATCCTATCATCATTGTGCCCCAAAATCTAGTGTTCTAAAAACTCTCAATACTCAACCCATCCGAATCTCCACTACCCAATTCCTCGAAAAAGAAAAATCCCACCTAATTCAGTCCCTTATGTCCACTAGTTTCTCCATATCTCAAATTAACAAAGTCTTCCACTCTTCCCACAATCACAAGTGAAATAACACTTCCTCCTCTTCCTTGCAAGTAGCTCTCAATTATCTTCACTATGTCCAAGGAAGTATTGATCACATTTCTAAAATTTTCACCAAAAATAATATCAAAGAAGTTTTCAAACACTTTAAAACATTTAAAAATTCATTTTGATTTACTAAGGACAAAGATAACCCAATCCTTGGCTGAGGAGTTTACCAAATTCCCAAATTCCCTATTCTTGTAGAAAATCATACATTGGTCAAATCAGTAGACCCTAGACCCTTCAAATCCTACTTCAAAGAATCCATAGCTGAAACAACCTATAATCACATCTCTAAGTCAACTATTGATGACACTCTTTCAAATCTAAACAACTAATTTATTTTTAAACCAAACCAAAATACCTTCCTTATGACCCTATCCGTCATCTTGCAGGAAGCTCTAAAAATTGAAAAACATCCCAGTAAGTTTAATCATGATGATGTGTACAAACTTTGTGAATCTTGAAAACCAATTATTTATCTCTTATGACTTGAAACATAACTTGTTTTAAATTTGTTTTAGTTTCCTAATTCTCTCCTTTGGAAACCCCTTTCTCCCTTCCCTTCCCATTTCCTTCTTATCCCTTACTTATCCTTATAATCCTCTTTCATTATTCTTTTTATTTTCCAATTTGATCCAATTTGATCCTCTTATTTGAGTCCTTATAACTCCCATGTGATTTATTTTACTTGATTTTTTTAAATTCAAGTTTCTTATTATAAGTCTCCACTAGTTAATCAATCATTTTTAATTTATTTTTCGATTAATTTATTTTTATTTTATAAAAAATATTTTAACATTTGTACACTTATCCACATCATACTTTTCTCCTTTCCTTGGAGGTCATATCTTAATATAAAAAAAATATATCCCTTTAAAAGCTTATACTTAGCACTTTTTTTAAGAATCATAGATTCAATTTCCTTGATGATGGGTGGAGTGTCTACTCAAAACATTGGATGTTTCAAAAATCCTTACAAAGTTTATATTGATAAATCTCAAGCAACATTATGAAAAACTATGAAATACACTCTGATCCTAAACTTGTATGGAGAGGATTGTCTCAAAGAGACCCGTAGTTTTAAAATGTTGAAAAGCGTTGTTGATATTACTCTCATGAAGAAACACATATACTCTATTATACTTTCTTCTTTCACATGAAATCACCAGTGTCACTGTGGTCCTTATCTCAATTAAATGTTTACCAGTGATAACACTGTCATTTTTCGTGTGGAAATCCACCATACCATGTCAAAACTTAACTTGTTATCGTGCAATATATTTACTATGTTGGATTACTGAGAGGGGGGGGGGTGAATTAATACTAGAGAAATTTAATGTTTTTTGAGCATAGTATATGAGTGTTTTTAATATTTATGATGAATTTACCAATATCATTCAACAAGTGTAGAATAAATAAACAAAGAAAAATGAGCAATCACACACATACACAACACTAGTATTTTTATGTAAAACCCCAATGCTGGAGAAAACCACTGGATGTTTTTTCTTATATGTCTTTAAGAATTACATTCATTGGAAGCACCAACTTCCTTTGTTTTTCTAGATACAACTAGAAGGAGGCTCCATCCCCCTAAATTTTTAGGCTACAACCTAAGGGAAGCTCGACCTCCCCAATTCTCTAGATCCAACCAGAAGGAGGCTACAGCCCCCTATGTTCTTCAATTACAAACGAAAGGTGGATACAACCAACTATCCTTTCCCCATCCTACCTCACTGATATACAAGTGCCAAATAGATGAAGAAACCTCTTTCACACTGTCACTATGAAATATGACACTATAAACCTATACCAATCTATGCCAACAACCTGTAATGAACCTGTGCCAATACTCTGTAGTCAACCTATACTTGTAATCAGCCTGTACCAATAAATTGTCCCTACATTTACCAGTATCTACACGACATGTCTATATTGTAGCACACGTATGTATGTGACCTGTCTATACTACATCATGTGTATGTACACATCTTGTCTATACTACATCCTGTGCAGAACACTAGGGTTTTTACCTTTCTAAACCTTAGACACTTTGTTGCTTATGTCACATCAACCCGTAACTTGTCACTGTGTTCAATATGTAGCTATGACTATGCATACAATATCATACATATCCCTTAACAAAATGCATATATATATATCTATTCATGTGTCATACATGTGTATACAATAATTATCAAGTGTAATAAGCCTTACATGGACTAGACATCAAACCCTCACTAATATGAAGCCTCAAACTACACCAAAAACTTCACAAGAACATCACAACCAAAACCCTCAACCATGTACCTAGAAATACAATATATGCCTCAATATTCAAACCAACAAGATATACCAATGATTAATACCAGACATACTAGTGTTGTATTTCTATATATCTAGCTCATACAATAAGTGCCATAAAACCAACAACTTCTCTTGGGAAAATCCTCAATTTCTCAAAATCATATCTCATGTAGACAACAATATCCAAACTACACATAAGAATATGACATATTGTTTTAATATGTAGATAGATCTATTGTACCTGATCACTATAGGGATTCCTCGATCTTGCTTTCAAAATCTAAAGATCTCACATGTTCATCTACTGAATATTTCATGGATTTTCCCAATTGTACTTGAGCTCTTCCTCTTCAGCCTACATATCTACGAGCCCTTTTCTCCCTCATCCCACGTATGTATGCACCTTCATCTACTGCATCCCCCGTACACCTTTGAAACTTTCACCGTCAACCCTCCTTTGCTACCTGAAACTTGCATAAATTTAGATTTATCAACGAGTACCTGTAATAAAATTTTCACATATAATAAATATTCAATGTGGTCATTAAGTTCTAATAGGAGACCCTTTCTCTCTTATTTATACTCTCCAAAAAGCTTCCTCAAGGGGTTATCTTCTAACTAACTTTACCCAACTTCCTTATTTTAGGGATAACACACTTCTAACCACTTGCCCACTTACAACCACTTTCTCTAAAAATACTAATCTCTCCACTTCTAAGTGAAACTAATTGATTTTAAATTATTATCTTTTTTCAACAACTTAACTCATGATTAACTCCTAGTTACAACCACTTTGACTAGTAAACTTCTTCTAGGAGTTTCTAGAATAAATTTATTTATTTGACCTTCTAGGGGATTTTATATAGATCATGAAGGTTCTCCAACTTCACATGGTCATAAATGTCTAACCATGAGGGTTTACATGGAATTCTACATATCACTGAAAATAGCACATCATGTACTATCCATCTAGAATAATCTTACCTACAAATACACTGAACTTGATACCTTTATACCTCAAAAAAATGTAATTCCATTAACCATATTGTTGGGGATACCAGAATTTACTACCAAACTTTCTTCAATGGTTAACATAAATAACAACCATCCCAATTAATCAACAATATCGCCCTTTGGAATTAATGAAAAAACTATAATGCAACACTGAATTACCTGCTCCCTCTATGACCATCTCTCCTCCTGGAATCATGTCTATGTTCTTTCTCCAAACATCTAACTCTCTCTGTCTCTCCATGCATCTAATGAATCTCTCCCCCTTTGACATCAATGGAAAATGTAACTTCCCATCGAGACTGCTCCCCCTGACCGAACTATCCTTGGGGCTACTCCCCATGACTAAACTCTCCCTGATACTACTCTCACAAAATGAATTGTCTTATTTATGGTGCTTCCTCCTGTCAATCTAAGAAATATACAACAAGAATTCAAAAGAATTTATTTTGGCGTGGAAACTACTCTGAGTATCTATTGAATATACTCAAAATCTTCCCTTGGAAGAGATTTTGTAAAGATGTCTACAATTTTTTATTTTGATCCCACATATTCAACTCTGATGTTTTCTCCATAACTTGTTCCCATAGAAATTGAAACTTTATTCGAATGTTCTTCGTTCATCCAGGAGCTTGATGTGGCTTAAAAAGGCCTAAACATAAATGTTCTAAGAATGGATTTAAAATGAATGTGTATGTAGGCCTCAACGATACGAACCCAATGCAACTTGAATGGGCTCAAACGAACATCATATGCTCAAGTTATGGCGATCCATTCATTTTCCCAAACAGACAAAAAAAATGTTGATTGTATAGTCTGTATAGTCTCACATGGAAGATGATTGTATAGGTCATACGACCATAACATTTTTGTGGTAGAATAGTGGGCACATTCCGAACAGCTGACGTGGACCAACCAGGAGGTGACCCATGTCACCATTGGAAGGGTGACACCTGACGTGCCCGTACAGGTGCCACATGGCCCTATCGTATGGTGACACGTGGGAGGGTATGACGTAGACAAAAGGTATAGTCGGTTGACAGTTGGCCCAATCAATTTTCGACAAGTAGCATCAGTTTAGTTAATCGGGTGGTGCCATGTGGTTCAGACATGGGATTCCATGTGGCACCCAGGTGTTGGTCGAAAGTTTCATATACAAAATTGTTGAGTTTATAGGATTTTAACTCAGGACCTCTGGTGGGAGACAACACATTGGAGAATGAGTGGATCTCCATTGCGCCACATTGTTTCTTGATATAAAATAGCCCTTTAAATTATTTAAGGTTTAAATATGTTTTAAAAGGAGGCGGAAAGGGTTGGGGCTAGGCTCGAGCCCATGGTTTGTGTAACCCTAATACGCCCACAAGCGTGGAAGATCTCCATTAAAAATGGATAAGCTATGGGCACAGGGGCCATGGGATAATTTTATAGTATATATTTCCATATTACTCGGACTTGAACCCTGGCACTAATAAATGGGGATATCCCTCGATCTTATTGGATTGGATATCACTTAAGACTTCGATCTAGGGGCCAACATCCAGCCCTGTGGGCTAGCGCTTGACCACATTTTTTCCATGTGACTGAGTTAGGGAGTGCGCAGCCATATTGGGGGGATTTTGCCCATATTATTTCTAAAAATGGGTTTTTGACCATATAATAGTGCTTTTCTCACTGATATTTGGTCAATTTTTGTTAATTTGGCCATACCTTGGTGGATATTGGACCAATTTGAGTGCCGCAAGAAGTGGGTTGTTGGGATTTGATCCCTCTACCTCATGGCTATATAAACCAAGCCATTGTAAGGTTTGAGACAAGAAATATGTAACAAATCAGCTTGAAGCAATTTTAAGAAGAACTTGCCAAGGTCAAGTTGTCTTGAGTAGTGAAGAGTAGCTGAGCTTTGAAGGTAGTTTGCGGGAGTTATACTACTCCTTGTTTAGTGTCCTTTGTTGCGTTGGGTTGCTAAGACAAAGAAGAATACAGATGAGTCAGTTAGAGACCTATATGATGTAATTTTGATGGAGATTGTAAACATTGAATTATGAATAGAGAAAGCCTCCCTCAATGAAGACAAAGGCTCGGATACGTAGGCAAATTTTGTCGAACTCCATTATCAAATTTTGGTTTCCAAATTGATGATGGTTTTCTTCTTTGAGTGATATGTCATTTCTCTTCATTATTTCAGTCTTTCTATCTTTTATATTCATGTGCATCGTCAGAAAAGGTCTTGATAAAATTGAAGTCATAGTGCGAAAATTGTTGAGCACTAATTTCAGATCATTCATCTTGGAGTGCATCACTAAATTATTTGAGATACATATGGTTCTTGTGTTGTCACAAAATATCAGAATGGTCTCATCATACTCAATTTGTATATCTTTCAATGTTTGTGTCATCAATAAGACCTGTGTAGAACATGGTGTTGCTGCTATATACTCTGGTTCAATGGTAGACAATGATACTGATGACCATTTCTTTCTAAGCTAAGATACCAAACACTCACCCAAGTAGAACGTTTCTCCACCTGCACTTATTTGGTAATCAATGCAACCTGCCCAATCTGCATCTATGTAGGAAATAAGTGATAGATCATTTACTTTTGGATACCATAATCCAAACTCTTTTGCACCCTTAAGATATCTGAATCTTTTCATTACTTCTAAAACATCTGATTCCTTTGGTGTTGCTTGAAATCGTGCCACCTGTCCAACTTCTTGCATTATATCTGGAATGGATGTTTTCACATAAAGTAAGCTACCAATAATTGACCTGTACTACCTTTGATCTGTAGCCTTTAAATCAACATATTTATTTACTTCCAACTGGTTTGCATAGGATTGCTAACTAGTTTGCATTCTTCCATTCCAAACCTCTTTATCATTTCTCTGATGTATTTGATCTGAGAGATAAAAATTCCTTGGTTTCTTTGACATATCTGAAGACCCAAGAAGAAATATAATTGTACAAGTAGTGACATCTAGAACTCATTCTGTATATCCTTTTCAAATTTATGTCTCATCCTCTCATCATCACTTCCAAAAATAATATCATCAACATAAATTTCAATCAACTAAATACTATCTTGATTTACCTTGATGTAGAGGTTGTTGTTTGCATTTACTTTATTTAATCCGTGTTTCTGTAAGTATGTTTCTAGTATGAAATACCATGCTCTAGGGGGCTGTTTGAGATCATACAAGGCCTTCTTAAGCCTGTAAAAATAATTTTCATTTTATGACAACTAAAATCCTTACGGTTTCTCAATGTAGATTTCTTCTTCTAGATACCCATTTAGGAAGGTTTATTTCATGTCCATATGATACACTTTAATATTCTTGGAGAATGCATAAGTGACGATCAATATGATTGCTTCCATTATCGAAATAGGGGAAAACATCTCTTCAAAGTCTATACCTTCAACTTGAGAGTATCCTTTACATACCAAACTCGCTTTACTCCTGGTAACTTGTCCATCTTCGTTCAATTTGTTTATGAAGACCCACTTTGTACTGATCACATTCTTGTTCCTTGGACTTGGAATCAGTTCCCAATTATCATTCTTCTCTATATGATCTAATTATTCATCCATTTCTTTGATCTAGAATTCATCCCTGATGACATCTTCAAATCTACTCATCTCAATTGTGGATAATAGTGCTAGGTGTTGTGGTTCTGGTGAGAAAATTCTTCTTCTGGTTTCAACTCCTACATCCTTATTCCCGATAATCTAACCCATTGGATGATTCCTCTATACTCTATTACTAGGTGTGTTTGGAGGTTCCTGAAAATCTTATTGTTATTCTTCTAATTCTCCTTCTTCATTTTCCTCTTCTGCTTCTTATTCTTTTACTTCTTCTTCAGAACCATTCCAATGAGTCTTTTTTTCTTCCTTTATTTTTGTCTTCTTGTCTCATCAATAGTCACTTTGATGCTTTCCACTAATTTGTTGATTTTTATATTGAAACACGTGTATGCATTCCTTTAACTTGAGTATTGAACCAATATACACTTTTCAACTCAAGAATCAAACTCTCATTCTTCGGTCTTCTCTTTTGATGTAACATTTTCTTCCAACAAATTTGAAGTGGTTCACATTCACTAGTATTCCTTTCCATATCTCATAGGGAGTCTTATCGTTTTTGTTTCTAAACATTCCTCTATTTTGAATGTGAACTATTTTTTGCACTTCTTGTACCCAAAGGGGCCTCTGGGGTAATCTATAGCTTGCTTTCAGAATCTAAAGATCACACATGTTCATCTACTGAATATTTCATGGCTTTTCCCAATTGTACTTGACCTCTTCCTCTTCAGCCTACATATGTATGGGCCCTTTTCTCCCTCATCTCATGTATGTACGCACCTTCCTCTACTGCATCCCGCATACACCTCCGAAAGTTTCACCGTCAACCCTCCTTTGCTACCTGAAACTTGCGCAAATTTAGATTTATCAATGAGTACCTGCAATAAAATTTTCACATATAATAAATATTCAATGTGATGATTAAGTTCTAATAGGAGACCCTTTCTCTCTTATTTATACTCTCCAACAAGCTTCCTCAAGGGGTTATCTTCTAACTAACTTTACCCAACTTCCTTATTTTAGGGATAACACACTTCTAACCACTTGTCCACTTACAACCACTTTATCTAAAAATACTAATCTCTCCACATCTAAGTGAAACTAATTTATTTTTAATTATTATCTTTTTTCAACAACTTAACTCATGATTAACTCCTAGTTACAACCAYTTTGACTAGTAAACTTCTTCTAGGAGTTTCTAGAATAAATTGATTTATTTGACCTTCTAGGGGATTTTATATAGATCATGAAGGTTCTCCAACTTCACATGGTCATAAATGTCTAACCATGAGGGTTTACGTGGAATTCCACATATCACTGAAAATAACACATCATTTACTATCTATCTAGAATAGTCTTACCTACAAATACACTGAACTTCATACCTTTATACCTCAAAAAAATGTAATTCCATTAATGATATTGTTGGGGATACCATAATTTACTACCGAACTTTCTTCAATGGTTGACATAAATAAAAACCATCCCAATTAACAAACAATATCGCCCTTTGGAATTAATGAGAAAACTATAATGCAACACTGAATTACCTGCTCCCTCTATGACCATCGCTCCCCCTGGAATCATGCCTATGTTATTTCTCAAAACATCTAACTCTCTCTCTCTCTCCATGCATCTAATGAATCTCTCCCCCTTTGACATCAATGGAAAAGGTAACTTCCCATCGAGACTACTCCCCCTCACGAACTATCCTCGGGGCTACTCCCCATGACTGAACTCTCCCTGATACTTCTCTCACAAAAGGAATTGTCTTATTTATGGTGCTTCCTCCTGTTAATCTAAGAAATATACAATAAGAATTCAAAAGAATTTATTTTGGTGTGGAAACTACTCTGAGTATCTATTGAATATACTCAAAATCTTCCCTTGGAAGAGATTTTGTAAAGATGTCTACAATTTTTTATTTTGTTCCCACATATTCAACTTTGATGTTTTCTCCATAACTTGTTCCCATAGAAATTGAAACTTTATTGGAATGTGCTTCGTTGATCCATATTTTGATCCAGGAGCTTGATGGGGCTTAAAAAGGCCTAAACATAAATGTTCTAAGAATGGATTTAAAATGGACATGTACGTAGGCCTCAATAATACGAACCCAATGCAACTTGAACAGACTCAAACGAACATCATATGCTCAAGTTATGGAGATCTATTCATTTTCCCAAACAGACAAAAAAAATGTTGATTGTATAGTCCGTATAGTCCCACATGGAAGCTGATTGTATAGGTCGTACGACCATAAAAATTTTGTGGTAGAATAGTGGGCACATTCTGAACAGCTGACGTGGACCAACCAGGAGGTGACCCATGTCACCATTGGAAGGGTGACACCTGACATGCCCGTACAGGTGCCACATGGCCCTATCGTATGGTGACACATGGAAGGGTATGACGTAGACAAAAGGTACAGTCGGTTGACAGTTGGCCCAATCAATTTTCAACAAGTGGCATCAATTTAGTGAATTGTGTGGTGCCACGTGGTTCAAACTTGGGCTGCCATGTGGCATCCAGGTGTTGGTCGAAAGTTTCATATACAAAATTGTTGAGTTCATAGGATTTGAACTCAGGACCTCTGGTGGGAGACAACACATTGGAGAATGAGTGGATCTCCATTGCACCACATTGTTTCTTGATATAAAATAGCCCTTTTAAATTATTTAAGGTTTAAATATGTTTTAAAAGGAGGTGGAAAGGGTTGGGGCTAGGCCTGAGCCCACGGTTTGTGTAACCCTAATACGCCCACAAGCGTGGAAGATCTCCATTAAAAAGGGATAAGCTACGGTCACAGGGGCCATGGGATAATTTTATAGTATATATTTCCATATTACTTGGACTTGAAACCTGGCACGGATAAATGGGGATAGCCCTCGATCTTATGGGATTGGATATCACTTAAGACTTCCAGCTAGGGGCCAACATGCAGCCCTGTGGGCTAGCGCTTGACCACATTTTTGCCATGTGACTGAGTTAGGGAGCGTGCACCCATATTGGGGGGATTATGCCCATATTATTTCTAAAAATGGGTTTTTGACCATATAATAGTGCTTTTCTCACTGATATTTGGTCAATTTTTGTTAATTTGGCCATACCTTGGTGGAGATTGGACCAATTTGAGTGCTGCAAGAAGTGGGTTGTTGGGATTTGATCCCTCTACCTCATGGCTATATAAACCAAGCCATTGTGAGGTTTGAGACAAGAAATAAGTAACAAATAATCTTGAAGAAATTTTAAGAACTTGCCAAGGTCAAGTTGTCTTGAGCAGTGAAGAGTAGTTGAGCTTTGGAGGTAGTTTTCAGGAGTTCTACTACTCCTTTTTCAGTGTCCTTTGTTGTGTTGGGTTACTAAGACAGAGAAGAATACATATGAGTCAATTAGAGACCTATATGATGTAATTTTGATGGAGATTGTAAACATTGAATTATGAATAGAGAAAGCCTCCCTCAAGGAAGACAAGGGCTCGAAGACGTAGGTAAATTTTGTCGAACTCCATTATCAACTTCTGGTTTTCAAATTGATGATGGTTTTCTTCTTTGAGTTATATGTCATTTCTCTTCATTATTTAAGTCTTTTGGTCTTTTATATTCATGTGCATCGTCAAAAAATGTCTTGATAAATTTGAAGTCATAGTGCAAAAATTGTTGAGCACTGATTTCGGATCATTCATCTTGGAGTGCATCACTAAATTATTTGAGATACAGATGGTTCTTGTGTTTTCAAAAAATATCAGAATTGTCTCATCATACTCAATTTGTATATATTTCAATGTTTGTGTCATCAATAGGACCTGTGTAGAACATGTTGTTGTTTCTATATACTTTGGTTCAATGGTAAACAATGATACCGATGACCATTTCTTTCTAAGCTAAAATACCAAACACTCACCCAAGTAGAACATTTCTCCACTTGTACTTATTTGGTAATCAATGCAACCTGCCCAATCTGCATCTATGTAGGAAATAAGTGATAGATCATTTACTTTTGGATGCCATAATCCAAACTCTTTTGCACCCTTAAGATATCTGAATCTTTTCTTTACTTCTAGAACATGTGATTCCTTTGGTGTTGCTTGAAATCGTGCCACTTGTCCAACTTCTTACATTATATCTGGTATGGATGTTTTCACATAAAGTAAGCTACCAATAATGGACATGTACTACCTTTGATTTGTAGCCTTTAAATCAACATATTTACTTAACTTCCAACTGGTCTGCATAGGATTGCTAACTAGTTTGCATTCTTCCATTCCAAACCTCTTTATCATTTCTCTTATGTATTTGATCTGAGAGATAAAAATTCCTTGGTTTCTTTGACATATCTGCAGACCCAAGAAGAAATATAATTCTACAAGTAGTGAAATCTAGAACTCATTCTACATATCCTTTTCAAATTTATGTCTCATCCTCTCATCATCACTTCCAAAAATAATATCATCAACATAAATTTCAATCAACTAAATACTATCTTGATTTACCTTGATGTAGAGGTTGTTGTCTGCATTTACTTTATTCAATCCTTGTTTTTGTAAGTATATTTCTAGTATGAAACACCATGCTCTAGGGGCCTGTTTGAGACCATACAAGGCCTTCTTAAACCTATAAAAATAATTTTCATTTTATGACAACTGAAATCCTTACTGTTTCTCAATGTAGATTTCTTCTTCTAGATCCCCATTTAGGAAGGTTTATTTCATGTCCATATGATACACTTTAATATTCTTGGAGCATGCATAAGTGACGAACAATATGATTCCTTCCATTATTGAAACAGGGGAAAACATCTCTTCAAATTCTATACCTTCAAATTGAGCATATCCTTTACATACCAAACTCGCTTTACTCATGGTAACTTGTCCATCTTCGTTCAATTTGTTTATTAAGACCCACTTTGTATCGATCACATTCTTGTTCCTTGGACTTGGAATCAGTTCCCAAGTATCATTCTTCTCTATCTGATCTAATTATTCATCCATTTCTTTGATCTAGAATTCATCCCTGATGACTTCTTCAAAGCTACTCTTCTCAATTATGGATAATAATGCTAGGTGTTGTGGTTCTGGTGAGAAAATTCTTCTTCTGGTTTCAACTCCTACATCCTTATTCCTGATAATCTAACCCATTGGATGATTCTTCTATACTCTATTGCTAGGTGTGTTTGGAGGTTCCTGAGAATCTTATTGTTATTCTTCTAATTCTCCTTCTTCATTTTCTTCTTATGCTTCTTATTCTTTTACTTCTTCTTCAGAACCATTCCAATGAGTCTTTTTTTCTTCCTTTATTTTTGCCTGCTTGTCTCATCAATAGTCACTTTGATGTTTTCCACTAATTTGTTGATTTTTATATTGAAACACGTGTATGCATTCCTTTAACTTGAGTATTGAACCAATATACACTTTTCAACTCGAGAATCAAACTTTCTCATTCTTCGGTCTTCTCTTTTGATGTAACATTTTCTTCCAAAAAAATTGAAGTGGTTCACATACACTAGTATTCCTTTCCATATCTCATAGGGAGTCTTATCGTTGTTGTTTCTAAACATTCCTCTATTTTGAATGTGAACTATTTTTTTCACTTCTTGTACCCAAAAAATATCTGTCAACTTGGAATCCATCAAAATTGTTCTAGCCATTTTCTATATCGTCCTATTCTTTCTTTCAACAACTCCATTTTGTTGAGGTGTCTTGGTTGTCGAAAACTGTCTCTTTGTACCATTCTCATTGTAGAAGTACATAAAATATTGTGATATAAATTCCCCACCATCATTAGATATCAAACACTTGTTATTTGAATCTATTTCATTTTCAACCATCTCCTTGTATCTTAGAGTTTTCAAATGCTTCTGACTTCTTCCTGACAAAAGACACTGCAACCATTCTTGTATAATCATTAACCAATAACACAAAGTATTTCTCACCCTTCAATCATTTTTTTCTTGTCGGTCCAACTAGATAACTATGCACAAGTTCAAGTGGATTTGTTTATGATGTAGGAGCATCACTACTACTTAGTAGGGTGTCAACAACCAACGCAACAACGTAGAAGGAGGGAGTAAATACCGAGGAAAGAGAATATCCAACCTTCTCATTTTGTTTTAAAATTTTCATTTAATGTAATAAAGTTTGTAATGCATCGAGGAGGGAAGGGAGATTGTATTGTAAGGATAAATGTAAACCACCTTTAATGGGTTGTAGTTGTACATATCTTGAGCATTGCCTCAGATTGCAAACATTGTAAAGTATTGGAAACATTCACCATTAATCGAAATTGAGTTCATTTCTCAGTATCTCTATGTGTTTTTGTGAATGTATGTGCATGTTTTTATATGCTATGATTTATAGTATGTTTCTTTGCAGGAATATTTGAATTCCATGTATGTGTAAATTTCTGAGTGTTCTGGGCTCTCATGTATGTGAAAGGAGTGCACATTAGAGTTGTTGGAAAAATCAGAAAGGCCAATGTGAGGAGGGCACAAGAACTCATTCGGGAGTTTTGTGAGGAGCGTGCCAAGTGGCCAGACTAGAATTTTTCATAAGCTCAGAAGGGATAGCTCAAATATGAATAGAGAAAACGAAAGGTGTGTGCCTACACTCAGAGAAGTGTAAAACCTCAGAGGAGAGGTGAGTGCAAGGAGTGCACGAAGCCAACATTACGTTTAAGTGCTGGAAAAGCTCAGGTGGAATATCACAAAGTGCCAGGAGGGTGCTGAAGAAACACTTTGTTTGTGTTCTCATATTAGTAGGAAGAGTGTGGGTGTTAGGAGGGAACAATTATTTACTTGGGAAAAAAAAGGGCTAAGTCCTTGTGAAGTTTGAATCAATTAGAAGCTCATGAGAGTTACCGCAAGGAGTGCAGGAGGTACTGAGTTCAAGGGTTCATCAAGATTAAGAGACATAGTGAGATTCTGCACAGAGAAAGTGAAAGGAGTGCACAGGTGACTTCTTCAAGGCCTAAGTTCAAAGGAGAGAGATAGCACAAGGAGTGCGCAGGTGACTTATTTAAGTCCCAAGTTTAGAAGGGAAGTGAAAAGTATGCACAATGGTTTGAATCTTTTCAAGAGAAAATCTCAAGAGGGACGTGCAAGGTGCGTGCCAGAATATAACTCCTTCAAGCGAAAGAATCTTAAGAAAGATAAATCTCCTTGTTCCAAGCTGGATGGATGAGATATTTTTCAAGGTATGTTAGAACCCCACAATCATGAACGATAACCCTTAATTCCTCCAGACTTCATTGCTTCAGAATTTTTTCGTTCTTTGTTGGAAGGGAGACAAAAGCCCCAAAGCCCCAAAGTATCAGAGTGAATATATACCATAGAACACTAGGAAGAGTGGCAGCCATTGCATTAGCCATGGAACATATATGGGCCATTGGATCAAACCAAAACTAGAGGATAAGCGTTGAGAAGAAGATCAGATCCCAATTGTCGGATCTATGTCGAGGAGAATCTGAGTCGTATATCTCATACATTTGGATATTCAACACTCCAAGAGAAGTTGTTTGTTGTTGCATGGAATAGGGAAAGTCTTGAATTCACAAAATCCAGAGCAAATCAAGAAAAAAAATATTTAGGTACACGTGTCTGTAGATTATCAAGTATTTTACCCTATAGAGGATTGAGGGTAAAATTTATTATGGTGTTGAAAGTCTCGAAGTCCCAAAGCCCGGAGTCAATCCCAGTCGTTCATTGATAGGGACACATAGACTGTCGATCTCCTCCCTTATCCAATTTGGAATTCAACCCTTTGGGAGTATTGTGTTGATTAGTAACAAGAAGCCTCAAAGCCTGAATCCTGGAGTGGATCCCAGTCATTGATTTTGTAAGGAATGTGGATAATTGATCCCTAGACTCATTTGGGAGTTCACTAGTTTGACATTTGGGGGAGTTAAAGTGCTGTGTTGGAAAATATTCTAAAGCCCGAAGTTCCATAGTGTCATAGTAATGAATCTTGCAATAAGCACCTTTCAGCTAAGTTCTTGTTCTTATCCCATGATCAAATGATATTTCCATGAGGGAAAAGGGGATAGTAATTGAAATTCGATATGAATATAAAAAGGGGGTTAAAGAAAAGCACCGACGGCTTTTTATTTTTGTATGGACCTGCATTTGAGGGAAATCAAAGGGGCCTTTGAACATTGGAGGGGATCCAACAAGGTTCTGATAGATAATTAATCTCCTCAGAAGAATGATCCTAAAATAATAAGTCATGCAAACCCCTAGGTGGGTTGGGGGTTTGCATCAAGTGGCATCAGAGCTTAGATAAGATTGTCTAATACCATCAAGTGGTATCATATCTTGATAAATTTTCTTGTTTGATACCATCAAGTGGTATCAGAGAGGTAATTAGTTTGTAAATAGTAGACAACTAGGAGGGTTGTAGGAGAAAGCCAATCTTGCTCCCAGTTGTAGAGAAGACATCAGACAACCAGGTGGGATGAAATAAGGAAACCAATTGTGTTCCAAGAAAGGGAGAAGAGAGGAAACTTTGTTTACAAATAGTAGGAAGAGAAGGATAATTTCATAGCATTTAAAATCTGTGAAGAGAACATGGCTACAAATGGTCATGTGAAGAGTTCAGAGGAAAGTCACAATGAATTGAAAAAATATGTCAAAGTGAAGGGAATCGAGAAAATGAGTAATGAGGAGATTGCGAAGGAGATATTTGAGGTGAGGGCATGAATTGATGTGCTAAAGGAACAATGGAAGAGAGATAAGGAATCCCAGGAATGTGGATGGGTAATGAAGAAGGCTTTTATATGGCCTATTCAACAATTGATTTCCAAGAGACATAGGCATATGATGAAAGTTTGGATAAAGAAGGAAGATGATAGTGAAGTATGCATATGTGAACCTGAATAAGGGCCAATCCTTGGGAAGTTTGATGATAAGGAAAGAACATTTGAGGTTCTTTTGGACTTTAAGGAGAGTTTAGATCAACATGTGGAGGTGCTGACAGAGGAGCTAAGTGAGGCCATACAACTGCATGTTTTTAAAATTGGCAATATGTGTTAGGATGAAGGTTCAAGTGAAGTTGGAGAGATATTCAATGCTACCATAAAAAGGAGAAGGAAAAATAAGAAACACCTCTCAACTATGTTGAGGGACTACAGTTGTTGAAAGATGTTGAACAAGGAGAACAGGAGGCAGAAGATGATGACCAACATGATGAAATGATTGAGAGATGTTGGAAAGAGATTGAGTTGTTGGAGAACCTATTAAAAGAKCCTACATGTCGAGATGACATTGTAGGTAAAAAAGTGGCAGTTGAGAGAAACCAAGAGATTAAGGATAATTCCCTGCAATATGTTATTGCAGGAATGAAAGAAACAAAAGATAATAGTGTGGAAGTGGACCACAACAAAATCATTGTAGTGCAATGCAACATTATGTGCCAGCAAGAATGAAGGTTGGACATTGAAATCGAAGTCATAAGAATGTTGATGGGGAATATGTATTAGAGAATACATGTAAAGAAGATTTACATCAGCATTAATAAGAGACAAGTGAGAAAGGTAGAGTGTAGAAGTATAGCTAATTGGGTAGTAAAACGTAAGGTATGGAAGCCTGGGAGACTGAGGATCTCCAAGAAGGAAAGATGTCGCAAGAAAAGTTGGCAAAAACAACAAGAATTTTTGGATCCTGTAAGATCTCAACAATAGCAATAGAGGAGTCATGATCAGGATCTCATGATTTTGTCAGCAGGGAATTATGATGCCGGAGAATCACTCCTACTCAACATCATGTCAACATCTAGCACAACAATGCATGAGGGAGTAGATCCCCAGGAAAGAGAATCTATAGCCTTCTAATTTTGTTTTAAATTTGTCATTTAATGTAATAAAGTTTGTAAAGGATCAAGGAGGGAAGACCCATTGTATTGTAAGGATAAATGTAAATCACTTTTAATGGGTCGTATTTCTAAAGATCCTGAGCATCACCTCATATCTGAAGATGTAAATGAATATTTATTATAATAAGATTAGTGATAGGATTGTTTTAATTATGATATGAAAGCAGTAGAATAGTTTGGAGGGAAGGCTCAAGAATCACCTTCATGTATAAATCAATGTAATCCATGCTCAAAATAGGTGGTTAATAGTTGTTCAAAGAAGAAGACGAGACTATGCCATAGTCCAACATTGTAAACATTGTAAAGTATTGGAAACATTCACCGTTAATAGAAATTGAGTTCATTTACGAGTACCTCTATGTGTCTGTGTGAATGTATGTTCTTGTTTGTAAATTTTGTGAGTTCTGGTATGTTTCTTTGTACGAATATTTGAATTCCCTGTCTATGTAAATTTTTTAGTGTTCTGGGATCTTATGGGTGTGCAAGGAGTGCACATTAGATTTGTTGGAAAATTATGAAAGGCCAATGCAGGGAGCATGCAAGAGCTCATTTGGGAGTTTTGTGAGGAGCATGCCAGGTGGGCACACCAAAAAATTTCATCATATCAGAAGGGATAGTGCAAGTCTACACAAAGCGATCGTAAGGAGTGCACCTACATTAAGAGAAGTGTAAAATATCAGAGATGATTTTAATGCAAGAAGTGCATGAATCCAACATTCAGTTTAAGTGTTGATACAAATTAGGTGTAAGAGTACAAAGTGTTAGGAGAGCACTGAAGAAACACATTGATTGTGTTCACAAGATCAGGAGGAAGAGTGTGGGTGCTAGGAGGGAAGAAGTAGTTGCTTGGTAAAACAATGATTTGAGTCCTTGTGAAGTTTGAAGCAATTAGAGGCTTAGGAGAGTTAGCACAAGGAGTGAGCAAGGGACTAAGTTCAAGGGTATTTTAATCTTAATAGAGATAGTGAAATTATGCCCAAAGAAAGTGCAATGAGTGTGCATGTGACTTCTTCGAGTCCCAAGTTTAGAAGAGACGGATAGCACAAGGATTGTGCAGGTGACTTATTTAAGTCCCAATATTAGGAAGGAAGTGCAAAGTGTGCACCAAGGTTCAAGTCTTTTCAAGAGAAAAGCTCAAGATGGAAGTGCAATATGTGCACGAGAACGTAAGTCCTTAAACAAAAATACAATTAAGGAATATTAATCTCTTTGTTCCAAGGTGGAAAGATGAGATCTGTTCAGGGGAAGTTAGAACCCCACACAACCATAGGATTGAGTTAAGAAGTGTAGACGATAACCCTTAAGTCCTTTGAACTTCACTTCTCCAAAAAATTCCCATTCTCTACTAGAAGGGAGGAAAAAACCCTAAATTTATGAAGTGCCGACGTGAATATACACGATAGATCACTAGGAAGAGTTTCAACCATCAGATTGGTTGTGGAATAGATCAGGGCCATCAGATCAAACCCAAACCAGAGGATAAGCACCAGGGAGAATATTATATCCCAATCATGGGATATACACACAGGAGAACATGAGTTGTATATCTTGCGTATTCATAGATTCAACACTCTTGTAGAAGTTGGTGGTTATTTCACAGAATAGGGAAATTAATGAAGTCCAAAACTCCAGAGTAAATCATGACCATTACTTTTCAGGCACACATGTTAGCATATTATCAAGTATTCAATTCTTCGGAGGATTGAGGGTAAAATTTGTTTTGGTGCAGAAAGTCCCAAAGTCTCGAAGCCCCAAGTCAATCCTGATCATTCGTTGATGGAGAAATGTGGACCGTGGATCTTCGCCCTTCACCAATTCAGCGTTTGGCCCTTTGGGAGTCTCATGGTAATTAGCAGCAAGAAGCCTTGAATCCTGAATCCTAGACTGGATCCCAAGTGTTGGTTGTGGGAGGAGACCTAAACTCATTCGGGACATTGCTAGTTTGGTGTTTGGGGGAATTAGAGGGTTGTGTTGGAAAATATTCTAAAGCCCGAAGTTTTGGAGAACTATAGTAGCAAAGATTTGAATAATAACCTTTCAACTAAGATCTTGGTCTTATCTAGTGGTCACATGAAATTTTCACCAAGGAAAAGGGGCTAGCAACCGAAATTTGATGTGAAGATAAAAAGGGGCTTAGAGCAAAGCACCCACAGGTTTTTTTTTCTAGAGACCTACATTTGAGGGAAATCAAAGGGGCCTATGTACATTGGAGGGGATCCAATAGGGATCCAAGAGCTAATTCAACTCATTAGAATAACGATCCTAGATTGGGAGGTTATGCGAACCCTTAGGAGGGGCGGGGGTTTGCATAAATTCATATCAGATCTCATAT
Organism: Picea sitchensis; assembly: GCA_010110895.2. Taxonomy (NCBI): domain Eukaryota; kingdom Viridiplantae; phylum Streptophyta; class Pinopsida; order Pinales; family Pinaceae; genus Picea; species Picea sitchensis. Next base: position 109,224 of record SNQJ01S0024872.1, read on the forward strand.
AAGATTTTGTCTGATACCATCAAGTGATATAAGAGATTGATAAATTTTCTTGTCTGACATTAGCCGAGTAGGTACCTATGTTGGTTGGTTCGGGCAAGAAACTATGGTATATAAAGCAGCAGGCCTATCTTTCTATTCGATGGGGCCCATGAAGAAATTGTGAATAATTAGGTCCCTTCTCCTACCATGAAGTGGTATCAGAGTGGGAATATGTTCATAGAGAATAGACATATAGGAGGGCTATAGGAGAAATTCGACGGTGCTCCCAGTTTCATAACAGACAATAGATATCCAGGTGGGTTGAGAGAAGGAAACCAGTTGCATTCTAAGAATGAAAGAAGAGTGGAATCTATTTATAGACAATAGGAAGAGAAGGATAATTTCATAGAAGTTTAAACTCTATGAATAGAAGGTGGCTACAAATTGTCATGTAAGGAGTTTAGAGGATATTCACAATGAAGTGAAAAAAGATGTCAAAGTGAAGGACATAGAGAAAATGAGCATTGAGGAGATTGCGAAGGAGATAGTTGAGGTGAGGGCATGACTTAATGTGATAATGGAACAATGGTAGAGAGATAAGGAAGCCCCTAAATGTGGATGGGTAATGAAGAAGGATGATACATGGCCTATTCAACAGTTGATTTCTAGGAGAGAGAGGCACATGATGAAAGTTTGAATAAAGGATGAAGATGATAGATAAGTATGAATCTGTGAGCCTGAACAAGGGCCAATCCTTGGGAAGTGTGGTGATAAGAATAGACCAGTTGAGGTTCACATGGAATCTAAGGAGAGTTTAGATCAACATGTGGAGGAGCTGAAAGAGGAGTTAAGTGAGCCCATAGAKTTGCATGTTTTTAAAACTGACAACATGTGTATGGATGCAAGCTCAAGTGAAGGTAGAGAGCCATTCAATGCTTCCACAAAGGAGAAGGAAAAATAATAAATACCTCTCAAAGACGTTGAGGGAGTATACTTGTTGAAATATATTGAACAAGGAGAAAAGGAGGCAGAAGATGATGACCAACATGATGAAATGATTGAGACATTTTGGAAAGAGATTGAGTTGTTGGAGAACCTATTAAAAGATCCTACAGGTGGAGATGAGATTGTAGCTAAAAAAGTGGAATATGAGAGAAACCAACAAATTAAGGAGAATTCCTTGCAATATGTTATAGCAGGAATGAAAGAAACAGAAGATGAGTCTAGAAGTGGACCACAACAAAATAGTTGTAGTGCAATGCAACATTATGTGATAGTATAAGTTAAGGCTTGACATTGAAGTTGAAGTGATAAGAATTTCGACAATGAATATGTCTTAGAGAAGAAACACATAAAATATTTAAATTAGCAGCATGAGGAGACATGTGAGAAAGGTAGAGTGAAGAATCAAATCCACTGGGGCACTACAGAGTAAGGTATGGAAACCTGGGAGACTAAGAATATCCATGAAGGAAAGATGTTGCAACACAAGGGGGAAGAAACAACATGAATTTTGGGATCCTGGAGGATCTAAAAAACAACAATAGAGGAACCATGAGAAGGAGCTCATGATTTTGTCAACATGGGATTATGATGCAATAACATCACTCGTACTCAAAAATGTTTCAAAATGTAGTGCAATAGTGCATAAGAAGGGAGAGAATCCCATGGACAAAGAAGCCCCATCCTTCTCTTTTTCTTTAAAATTTTTCATTTAATGTAATAAAGTTTGTAAAGGATTGAGGAGGAAAGAGCCATTGTATTGTAAGGATAAATGTAAATCTCCTTTAATGGTCCGTAGTTGTTCATATTCTAAGCATTGCCTCAAATCTGAATATGTAAATGAATATTTATTGTAATAATATTAGTGGTAGGATTCTTTTGATTATGATATGAAAGAAATAGAATATTCAGGAGGGAAGGATCGAGAATAACCTTCATGTATAAATCAATGCAATCTATGATGAAAAGAGTTGGTTAATAGTTGTTGAAAGAAGAAGATGAGACTTTGTCACATTCCAACATTGTAAACATTGTAAAGTATTGGAAACATTCATCGTTAATAGAAATTGAGTTAGTTTCTGAGTATATCTATGCGTGTGTGTGACTGTATGTGCATGTTTGTAAATTATATGAATTATAGTATGTTTATTTGAAAGAATATTTGAATTCCCTATCTCTATAAATTTCTGAGTGTTCTAGGCTCTCATGGTTGTGCAAGGAGTGCACATTAGAGTTGTTGTAAAAATATGAAAGGCTAGAACAAGGAGTGTGCAAGAGCTCATTTAGGAGTTCTCTGAGGAGTGTGCTAGGTGGGCACACTGGAGTTGTTCATAAGTTCAGAAGGGATAGTGCAAGTCTACACAGAGTGAGCGCAAGGAGTGGTCCTACACTCAGAGAAGCGTAAAAGCTCAAAGGAGAGGTGAGTGGAAGGAGTGCATGGAGCCAGAATTTTATTTAAGTGTTGGTAAGGATTAGGTGGAAGAGGACAAAGTGTAAGGAGGGAGGTGAAGAAACAATTTGACTGTATTCTCAATCTCAGGAGGAAGAGTGTGGGTTTCACGAGCGAATAAGGAGTTACATGGGAAAACAAAGGGTTGAGTCCTTATGAAGGTAGAAGAAATTAGAAGCTCAAGAGAGTTAGCACAGGTGACTTCTTCAGGTTCCAATTTTAGAGGAGAGAGATAGAACAAGGAGTGTCTAGGTTACTTCTTTAAGTCCCAAGCTTAGGAGTGATGAAAAAAGTGTGTGCCAAGGTTCAAGTCTTCCCAAGAGAAAATCTCAAGAGGGAAGCGCAAGGTGTGCAACCAAATCTAATCCCTTCAAGCGAAAGAATTTTAAGGAAGATAACTCTCTTTGTTCCAAGGTGGATGAATGAGATATTTTTCAAGGGAAGTTAGAACCCCGCATAACTATTGGATCTAGATAAGAAGTGCAGACGATAACCCTTAAGTGCTTAGGACTTCCCTGCTCCAACAATTTTCCGTTGTTTGTTGGAAGGGAGGAAAAATCCCCAAAGATACGAATTCCTGAAGTGAATCTACACTGTAGATCACTAGGAAGAGTGTCAGCCATCAGATTGGTCATGGAACAAATTTGGGTCAATGGATCAAACCCATACAAGAGGAAAAGCGTCGGGGAGAGGATCACATCCCAACCATCAGATCTACATGCAAGAGAATGTGAGCCATATATCTCACGCATTCATAAATTCAACACTTCAGGAGAAGTTGATGGTTATTGCATGGAATAGGGAAAGTCCCGATGTCCCGAACTCTAGAGTAAGTCCTAATGGTTGGTTGTCAGGTACACATGTCAGTAGATTATAAGTATTTGGCCCTCTGGAGTATTGAGGGTAAAATTTGTTTTGGTGCAGAAAGTCCCATAGTCCCAAAACCCAGATTCAATCGTGGCCACTCTTTGACGAGACATTGGACCATGGATCTCCTCCCTTCACCAATTTGGTGTTCGGCCCTTAAGGAGTCTCGTGGTGATTAGCAACAAGAATCCTCTAAGACAAGAGTGTGTAAATGTGTTGAACCTTCACATAATATATCTAGCTGGGAATTGACATACATAGTTGCATAGAAAATAAAAGAAAAGACAAACAAAAGGAAAAGAATGGAAGAATTATCATTAACCAAATGAATGAATGATAATTTACACATGATATACTTTGTATAACTCAACCATTATGCACTGGAGGAGAAGCCAATGTGCCATAGTGTTGGTCTAGAGTGATATGGACACACACCAATAGTTATAAGAGTAAACTACCACCTAGTCTAGTCTCTTGGGCAGTTACAAGAGTGAACTGCCACCTAGCTGAGTTAACTAGATTATGATTCTTCGGATAACTGACTGAAATAGAGAGAATTGATTAGGATATTAGGGAATCATGGGTAATTGGCTAGTCTGGTGATGATCCCGAGGACAATGCCCATTAGTTTGTGATGATCCCAATGTTGCATGGTGATAATCCCAATGTCCCATCTAGACTCCACTCAACTGATCAAACTGAAGTGAAAACTGAAGAGAATATTCTCCCTAGAGAAATATTCTTCCTAAAATATAGGAGACTGAATAATGATTAATAAACAAAGAAACTATTAGGGAAAAAAAAATCCTAGGTGTGTGTGAAGTAACTCCAACACCCCCCTTGAAAATCACTATGGTGAAAATAAAGAATGTGTCCTGACAACGAGGCCATGTTAGGTAACCAAATACAAAATATACACTGAAATAAAGTG
>SNQJ01S0024873.1:0-13359 GCA_010110895.2 Picea sitchensis
AGTGATCTAATAATGTTGTGTTCTAATTTCTATCTCATTTGTTAATTAGATCTACGGCACTAATTAACTAGATGAAATGTAAGTCTCACAAATTGAAATTTGGTTAGATTGCCCATAGAATAAATCACCAACGCCTTGACATGTAGTAGAGAAATCGAGTGTTTCGCTAACTGTCATTTCTCTAAGATGTAAGTCATGTTGGCTTATGTAAGCATATGTTTTTTGAGGAACAAATTCGTCCAATACCCGTTGTAAGTAATTTCTCCCATCACCTGATCATTCAAGAATAGTAAGGTAAATACCTTGTTTTTACCTTGTTTTATTGATGAAACATTGGCATACCTGCACAATGCTAAGGATAGGAAAATGATTTAACCTTCAAGCCAGGGTCCAATTTCCCAGCCAAAGCTTCCCAATAACAAAGTCATTATGCATGATCAGTGCAAGGATATGTTGTAAGCACTTATCAATGTTTCCAATTAGACCTTTCAGGACCAGCCCTTCTAATTGCCCCAATAAAGACTTTTCAGCATCCAGGGAAATTTGATATAGACAAACAGTAATTGCATTATAAATTCTGTATATTGGTGTGATTTGAATGAAAAAGGCTTTTATATACAACAACCTATTACCAAGATGGTTTCAGGACTCCACTTGCTACTTCATATACTCGTCATCCGTATGTTCCATGAGGTAGAAATTGTTATTCATTGTTGTCTTCAAGTCTTTCCATGTGCTCACAAGCTCATTCACCTATTTATTCATTCACCTCTTATCTCTGCTGTAAGAAACATTCCCACCAACAAAGAGTGTTTGGAGTGAATTTTAAGGTAGGAAATGAAAGTTTCTCCTCATCAGATAAATTATTAACAACGAAATAAGATTCCAGTAGTTGGAGCCATTCATCCAACGCCTTTACATCAATATGTCCTTTAAAAGGTGGAATGTCAATGCTCACCTTCACCTTGAAAGGATTTATCCCACCAAATGGTGGGATGCCTCCAAGATTTGCAGGACGATAATTGCTGCCCACATGAGCAATTATCCTCATCAATTCTGGGAAATGAGCATACATTTCTTCCCTCCGTTGTCTTAGTGCTTCTTCCATCATGTTCTACACTTGTCATGGAGGTAGGTACGAGGGCATTTTACCAAGTTTCCCATTGTGTTTTTGGCTCGTCATGTAGAAATGTTGTTTGAGGTGAATGAAGGCGTCACCTCTTTCTTTTTTATGTCCAGTGTAGTTAGATTGGAGAATTCAAATAATCTATGATATATGTAGAAACAAAATTTAGGTAGATGGAATGATTCAAGCAAAATGTAACAAAAAGATAATTGAAGCAAGTAACTAAGCTTCGAAACTTTATTAACATAAATGAAACTCATTACAATGCTTCTGCAAGGGATAATTCATCTTGAACGGGTTAACGACATGAAAATAAGGAAATAGAAACAATGCTCAATAGCCCAACCCTCGTAGGGTTTTTAGCCGTACTCCAGGGAGTAGGAAGAGCTCTGCTCCCCACATAACACTCCTTATCGACTGTCAAGTGTTGGAATCGAACTTCTACAGTTGGAAACTGGATACCAACTCAGCAAACATTGTCAAAACAATATTCATGTCAGTTATGCATTTCAAAAGCGCCATTATTTTATATACTTGGAGCAATTTTCCCTTCTCAGATTAAAACATTCATTGAATGGTTCCAAAGCATATTGATCTGTGCTTTGCACTGTAGGAGTCAAAATATTAAAAATAAATCACATTGCAAACAGCATATGACTGATTAATTTATGAATTCCAAAAATATCAACGGTAGAAACTTATACTTTCGCAGCGCCGAGTAGGCTGTCCACGGATCCTGTGCACCGTACCACCTTCGGACAGAATTTCCGTTGATTGTCTATTGCAAATTTCCAGCAAAATAAAAAGAATGGGTTTATTGTAAAGGTGAAAGGTCTTTTCTTGGTTTTCTTTTAAATAAATGAATATGGGAAAACAGATTGTACAGGTGAAGCCATGCAACAGAAAGGAGTCACCATCTATACCAGGTTCGTATATTTCCATCCAAGCGGCTGAAAAATAATTGATATATGGGCAGTTTCCTCTGCAATCATGGTACGCTTAGCAATCATGGTTTACTCTGCATCTCAGAGAAAATAGAGAAATTCAGGGTTTTCGCTGCTCCATCTTGCCCGGTCTCATGGCAATGACACTGTTCACTATCATCCAAGGACAAATGGGATGGATGCACTACGTCGGTTGTCCTCCTTGTTGCACGTAGCTTCTCTTTCCCTCACTGCCACGGGTATCAATGGTATTAATTCAGTCAAGGTTTTAGCTTTTCAAGAAAGACACGACAAAGACATGTGCTAGTTGGCATTAAATGCTTAAGGACACTATACTTTTCCTATAAAACAAAACACTAGTCATGGAGAAATTTAAGGGAAAGATTTGCAAATAGTAGAGAAAAAAAAAAATAAACCTGTGGTAGTTTGGTAGTTTGACTCTATTATGATTAAAGTTTTATGCATTTCAAAATTTTATTAGGGTTTTGTTCTATTTTAAACCAACCTAAATAATCAATTAGAATTTTGGATTGTGCAACGGACTGTAAAAGAATTTATCGAAAAAGTAACTCCTATCCAAAAAAGTAAGAAAAGAGTTTAGCAAAAATGGCGTTCAACATTCTTTGCGCTGGATCACAATCTATGAATAACGTTCAGCATTGGAAGAAAAAGGTTCCCTTACTATATAATTCTTCTCTTTATACGATGTCTTCTTTCTTTCCAGATGAATTTTAGCATTGTAATTTGCAAGGGCTCTGAAGCTCCAGTTTCATTAAAAATGCTTTAAAATATAGGAGTGACAAGCATGGTAGGAACTTGTATCTTAAAAACTTTGTGATTTTTTGCATTAGTTATTCAACGAGAAGGTGCTTGAAATATAGAAAAATACGATGAGAAAAGTTAGTCCAACATCTCTATTCTTTAAAGTGTTTGAAATATATATTTGTTATCCAGTCGAAATTGGTTTAGAATAGCTAATAATTCATTGCAAAACTATGCAAATTATTTTTCATCGATAGTAGAGCAAGTTGTGACAAGGTTCAAAGGTTCAAGTCTCAAAGTTTGAGACTGACATTTTATAATTTATTTAAATTTTATGTATTTTTAAACCATTTCAAGAAAATGAGCATAAGAGGGCAAGAATAAACTGTGAATTGGACAATTTAATATACTGATATATGTGAAAAATGGAATATACTGAAATAATATAATAAATAGATCAAAGAATCGATTAGTATCGCGTGAACCTTATTTTAAGTATTTGTTTCGAAACTCATGGAGAGAAACATAATACTCATATTTCGAAGGACCAATGAATGAGAAAAGAGGAATAAAAGATTACTGATATATGTGAAAAATTGAATATACTGAAATAATATAATAAATAGATGAAAGAATCGATTAGTATGAGGCCTGAACCTTATTTTCTAATCATTATTAGTTCTTGCCAAGGTCGATTTATGGTTGATTATCTATTATTTAACCTTTGAATAAAATAATTTTCAGTTTTCTAATGTTGTACATAGGAAAAACAAAATAAATATTTTTTAAAATGTTTAAATTATTTTTATAACGAATGTTATTGACTAAAAAATTAAGAGTTTTATTAAGAAATATAATTTTTTCATATATAACCTAAAGTGGGGAGTCTTATTGTCTAAGAAATAATGATCATGTTGCTTGAGAAATGCAAGTGCCGCATGCTCCATCCCCTAGACATATGTGCAACCACCGTCTAGACCGCTTAGACATCAATGATGATCATGTTGCTTCAGAAATGCAAGTGGCACAGCCTCAACTGCCTAGACATCTTTGCAACCACCGTCTCAATCACCTAGACATATCTGCAACCACCACCTAGACAACTCTGCTGCCACCATCAGAGGGCCTCAAGAATATTCATAACCTTGATGTCCAAATCAGAATTTCAAATTATAACTTAGAAATCCAAATCAAAATTTCAAATTAGTCAGCCGAAGGAACAAAGCCATACTAGATCAAATGACAAGAAACCTATTGCTCCAACCACACATATTCTATCATATTCTATAAGGAACCACATTGATGCTATGTAAGTGTAAGTTATTCAATTAAATTTTAGTCTATGTTTATTCTATATAAAAAAAAAATTCATGTTTACTCTATATAAAATTTAGCTTACCATTCAAAGTGGAGTTGTTGCTTTAGATACTATTAGCATGTATCCACAATGTCTATGTCTTCATTCCCAAATACACCCAAACACTCTTCCTCCAAATGCAAACTTTTAAGCATAAGCTTCACCTTTCCAACTCTTCAATGTCTTCGTGCCCAAACTCAATGAATTCATTAAACTCCATGAATTCATTAAAATCCAAGAAGAGATACAACTGAAATGCCTCTTTCCCCTCACGATCATCAGAAGGAAAATCAAAATGGTTTCCTTCTGAGAAAGAAAATCAAAATGGTTTCTTCCTCTTCGACCAATGAAGACACAAATTGTTAACAAAGCGAGGTTACAGAACTAGATAGACCATTGAAAAGTGACGTGAAGTTATAGAACTGGATAAACCATTGGAAATTTCATGGAAGTCTTTTTCCCATCCTTTCAAGATTAATACTTTTTGGGAACCATATTGTATTTGTACATATTTTGTTTTTTGGAAAAATCCTTATTTTCTGTGAACTAACATCTTAAACTCTTTTCTACAGACTTTGTAAATGGCGCTATGAGCCACTACCTTAAGGGGGAAGAGTCAAATTTTCTAAGAAAAATAATTACATCTTACAGAAAGTGTAAGAAAAATAATTACATCTTACAGAACAAAAAGTGTAAGAAAAATAATTACATCTTACAGAAAGTGTAGTAAATCTTGACTTTAGAGAACACATCATTTAGAGAGGAACACATCAGAACAAACTCTTTGGACAACACTTGGGTTAGGCAGGAACTCCCCTAGACGGGACCACACTGAACACACCTACCCTAGACGTCTATGGAATGAAACAGATGTGTGTTAAAGAGAGAAGTGAATAACTAGAGGAGTCTTCCTAGCAGAGTACGTTACCTGCAATCTAAAACTAGTTGTATAGGGAATGAAACAAATATATGTGTTAAAAGATAGAAGTGAACTACTAGAAGAGTCATCCTAGCAATGGACGTTTCCTGCAATCTAAAACTTGTAGTTTGGTTATGACATCCACTGGTCCCATCTATATCTATTACACAACAAAACACATAGCCCAAACCAGTGAGAAATTGTATTAAGAGACAGACTTAAAGTTAGAAAGAAAATTATGCCTAATAAACATGCATACCAAGGGTTTTGTTTGAGCCTGAGTTTCCCTCTATCGTGTGTCGAACATGTTTCAAAGCTCCTGGCTATTGTTGTAGCTGCCACATAATGACCCCTAGTATATGCCAAGAAAGTGTAGGGAAAACATCGTGTTGGTCATGATCATTATCACCACCACAATAGATCTTTTTTCATCTGCATTGTTGTGGTATCAGTTCCTATGCCATTCGAACAGGACTACAAATTCCAAATTCCATTGGAAATCGAATGCCTCTCATGTGCAGAACACGCTCCAAATCTCCTGGTTGTTGATGCAGCTGCTACAGAACAACCACCGGTTTCTAAGCAGAAAGTGCAAGCAAATGCTGTGTCAATCATGATCAATATCACCACCACCATAGATTCTTTCCCCTGGTCATGCATCCATAGTATCAGGCCCCTTCTCTTTTATTTAAATTATTTCAATTTACATATGGTCGTTTGAGTGAGATTTTCTCATATTTGTGATCTCTAGGGCTTGTCACATTTGGTGTTTTTTTGGTAGCCAAGTGTATGGACCATTCATTATTCTATCCCACAACTAGGTGTACCATTAAAAAAATAAAAAATTAGCATGGGAATTATTTAGTTAGCATGTCCTTGTGCACATGATCTAATACAAGCAACATAGCGGGTCCGATTCTTGCAAGCTATGAGTTGAGGATTCTGGATTTTATTTGGGCATTCAAGTTTGTGTGGATTTCCAGGATCTAACTGCAGTTTTCATTCACAAGCCCTTCCCCACCCTTGACGAGACTGCGATACAGGATCTTCATCAATAACTGTTAAGGGGGCCGATGCCAACTTCGAATCTTCTTTCGAAGGCTTTGGTCATCTGCATGCATAAATCACTTGGCAAGCACCACCTCTAAAATTGCAGAATAAATTCGGGAGAGAACCTTCTCTTGTTCCCATTTTTAAACTAGAAATCATTTTCTTTTAATAAGTATAGAATAGAATGCACCTCCCGATAGGACTCACAACCGGTCCGTATTGAAAGAGGTCGACCTCCAAGCCAACTCTATCATTTACGTGAAAACCCAGAAAGAAGAAAAGAAAAGCTCGATGTATAGACAGGGTTGGGATGAAATCGTCTCTAGCGGGAAGTAGACAATCTATTCCTTCGCCTAGATAGTCTACTTCAGGAAAGGCCGCTAGAGCAACAGTAAAAGTGGAGGTAGCAGTAGGAGTAGCTGTGGTAAGAGTAGAAGATCCATCAATTGAAGCAGCACGAGCCGCCTAGTAGACAGACGAATATGAATTAACCATATCTATTAAGGTACGTTGCAAAGGAAAAATGGCAGTTGGACAAAACGGTCAATGAAATATCTTGATCCTAGGCTCAAATCCATCCCAGATCATATCTAAATGCTTGGCATCTGTCCCTTGGCACACAACGAATATTTTCCTTCGTCATGACAACTGGTATTGTTTCTGGGAAGCAATGTGCTTTACACATGTCTTCCAATCTATTTGAACAAAGATGACAACTGGTGCATACTAAAAAAAAGTTACATGCTGAGGCGTCATGTGTCTTTCTCATTAAGACAATGTGTCTACTCTAAAAGAATTTGTTTCTTACTAAGCAACCTCTCCATTTTTTTGATGCAACTATGTTTTATCAAAAATGTTTTGAAATTAAATATAACTTAATGTTTATGTAGAGACAACAAGAATCTCACAAATTTTACAAGGAATTTCGCTACCTTAGAGTTACTGCCGCCGTTTACTGGGGCTTCCATTCGAAGCTTATCACACTTCTCCTTCCAACTTTCCAGCACCGGGCAGGTGTCAGACTCTATACATCGTGTTACCACTTGGCAGAGTCCTGTGTTTTTAATAAACAGTCGCTACCCCCTGGTATGTGCGGCTTTCCCAACCCAAAGATAGGAGGGAGAGCACCCCAAGTATTGTCACAATTTTATAGTATCAAAATTCCATTTACATACTAATGTTTATTTCACCACCTATCAATTTTCTAGACACAAGAATGTGAGGGCTTTAGTCACAAAAAATATCAGCTTGAGGTTACTTTTCGTCATTTTCATATGTAGAATTATTTTCGAGAAAATATTGCGATGGAAGCTAAACAATGCCACATAAATCTGTAGTTATTCAAACTGCTCTGCAAGTTGTGTAAGTGGTAGCTATTGTTTATTATTGGTACTCTGTATCCATCCAATAAGCAGCATTTAACNATTGAAGCAGCACGAGCCGCCTAGTAGACAGACGAATATGAATTAACCATATCTATTAAGGTACGTTGCAAAGGAAAAATGGCAGTTGGACAAAACGGTCAATGAAATATCTTGATCCTAGGCTCAAATCCATCCCAGATCATATCTAAATGCTTGGCATCTGTCCCTTGGCACACAACGAATATTTTCCTTCGTCATGACAACTGGTATTGTTTCTGGGAAGCAATGTGCTTTACACATGTCTTCCAATCTATTTGAACAAAGATGACAACTGGTGCATACTAAAAAAAAGTTACATGCTGAGGCGTCATGTGTCTTTCTCATTAAGACAATGTGTCTACTCTAAAAGAATTTGTTTCTTACTAAGCAACCTCTCCATTTTTTTGATGCAACTATGTTTTATCAAAAATGTTTTGAAATTAAATATAACTTAATGTTTATGTAGAGACAACAAGAATCTCACAAATTTTACAAGGAATTTCGCTACCTTAGAGTTACTGCCGCCGTTTACTGGGGCTTCCATTCGAAGCTTATCACACTTCTCCTTCCAACTTTCCAGCACCGGGCAGGTGTCAGACTCTATACATCGTGTTACCACTTGGCAGAGTCCTGTGTTTTTAATAAACAGTCGCTACCCCCTGGTATGTGCGGCTTTCCCAACCCAAAGATAGGAGGGAGAGCACCCCAAGTATTGTCACAATTTTATAGTATCAAAATTCCATTTACATACTAATGTTTATTTCACCACCTATCAATTTTCTAGACACAAGAATGTGAGGGCTTTAGTCACAAAAAATATCAGCTTGAGGTTACTTTTCGTCATTTTCATATGTAGAATTATTTTCGAGAAAATATTGCGATGGAAGCTAAACAATGCCACATAAATCTGTAGTTATTCAAACTGCTCTGCAAGTTGTGTAAGTGGTAGCTATTGTTTATTATTGGTACTCTGTATCCATCCAATAAGCAGCATTTAACTCCATAAATATAACTCAGATCGATTTTATATTGGGCATGCCTTGTTATGAATGAATACAAATGAGGTTAGAGATGTGATTCCTTATGTAAATTGTCAAAGGAAAAAAAAGCATGCGACATAGAGAAGGCCGCATACAAGTCATCTTTTTAGTGTGATCAATAGAATTCATAGGAACTTCGTCATCTTTGTGGTGCCGGAGAACCGTGCTAATCCCTATGATGTTTTATGTGAGGCTAAGCATTTTCTATTGTTGGGAGGTTTTCCCTTTTACGGAGGCAAAGTTCTCAACCTGAAGATGGAACATAGAGGTTGGGTTCTAGGTGTCACTCAGAGGTGCGTCTTTTGAAGCTCCTAATATTTAGAATGGATGTTGTCCATGCTTCTGTTCACTTGAAAACTTTCATGATCTGTGAAACCCATTTATATAATTAGATAGTCTTTGATGTATTTATGTACATTCAGTTTTGAATTTCTTACAATATGGAGATAATTTTTAAGGCATTACATTCATATTTTTAGACATTCTTTAAGTTTATCATTACAAAATTAAGAACTTATACATGGAAATAATGGAGTAAGTGTCAGTTGTAAGTGCTAGTTGTAAGGGTTAGTTCTAAGAGTCAATTCGTAGTTCACTGTCTATAAAATTTGGTTGTTTGTGGTTTGCATGTAACAAGATTCAGTAGATTCTTTTCCTATCTAAAAATGTAATCAATCTTTATTGAATAATAGAGAAGTGAGGGTAGCCTCACTATGTGTTTGTTTTCTCATATTTTATTTTGATATCAAAGTTATAAGACAAGGTGCAGAAATTCATAAAGATCTGCAGTTTCGTCCTCTCATAGAGTGCGGTGACACACTCCTCGACCTTTCCACACAACGAAAAACGGAAAGTTTCCTCAGTCAAGATGAAGTTCAAGTGCTGAAATATTTAAACATTCTCGCAGCCAAAGTGCATAGGCGGGTGCGGACTCCCCGCACTCCAATAGGTGGATGAGGTGCGCAAATACCTCTGTTTACGCAGGTCGCGTGAGCTCATGGAGGTTTTTCAAATCATGAAGGTTATAACTGCATGCGTGGAGTTTGAATGCATGCGTGGAAAGCACGTTTTATTTTTAGTGAAGCTTAAGTTTCTGTTTTTATATACGAGTGGAAAGTTTTATGTTTTTACATGCGAATGGAAAGTTTTTGGTTTTTACATGCAAGGGGATATTTTTTTTAAAGTGTGGAGTTATAAACGTTTTATTAAAGTGGAGAAGTATAAACTTGTATGGGAGTTATGAAAGGTGGATATAAGTCCAATGAGTGGATATTTAAAAGTAGATTTTTATTTTGGAGTTTATTAAAAGATGGATTTTTATTTAAAGTGGATTTTTTTAAGTTTATTAAAAGTGGATTATGAAGTATAAACTTTTAAAAGTGAATATTTTGGATATTAAGGTGTATGCATGATTTAAAGGTTGATATATGCATGTGAGGTGGTGCTATGATTTAAAGGTGGATGCATGCATGATTTAAGCGAACATAGGTAGAGTTGGATCAGTGGATCCAAAGGCAGAGCGACGGATTGTTCAGCCCAAGAGAAAACTTGACGGAAAGTTGCATATCCTTGGTGTTTCACTTGTAGAGAGTATCTTGTAGCGAGGGCGAATCCGCTGGCAGAGACCTACCTCAACAAAGCCAACAAGTTAGATGGCTCGAATTTCATTAACTGGAAATTCAAGATGTAGACGCTCATGGAAAGTTACGGTGTCTGGAACATTGCAAAGGGAACTGAACTGAAACCTGATGCAGCTGCAGGTGCAACAGCAACACAGATCCAAGATTGGGAGAAGCGCGAAAACAAGGCAAATGTATTGTTCTGCATGTCAGTTAAAGATAGCATAATTCCACATATTAGAGAAGCCACAACTTCTATTGCAACATGGACAATGCTTAAAGCATTGTATGAAACTAGCAACACAAATCGTATTTTGTTCCTGAAAACTAAATTGCTAGGCATTAAAATGGATGGAAATGAATCTGTTAGTTCATTTTTAGGGCGTATTAAAGAGGTGAAAGACAAGCTAGTAAATATAGCAGAAATTGTTTCCAACACTGACCTGGTCACTATTACCTTAAATGGCATGCTAGAAGATTATCATATGTTCATAACAGGACTCGCAACAAGGGAGAAACCTCCCACGTTTGAAGAACTGATATGTATTTTGCTTCAAGAGGAAGAGAGGCACGGGACTCTGAAGCCTCGGAATAAAGATTTGGCACTGTGGTCAAATAAGAGATCTGCGAGAGGGAGATCAGGAGAAAGAGGCAGAGGAGGCAGTTCATGGCAAAGATGTTGTTCATGGTAGAGAGGCATTTCATCGCAGAGAAAACAATCTCCAAATCAAGGTATGCAATCTGACTGGAATGAGTCAAAGAGTTGTTTTTATTGTGGTCGACCTAGACATATTGTTAAACACTGTCATAAGAAGAAGAGCAATGAGGCTAGGAATAAACCTAGAACACATTCAAGTCATTATGCCGAAAAATCATCAAATCATGATCTCAGATTATTTATTGCTAGTGATAATATTGATGAACCCCCAAATTTTGAATCACAAGATCTTAGGTTGTTTGTGTCTAACGCTGCTTTATCTGCTGAAATGGATAATTCGGATGCCTGGTTTGGGGATTCTAGAGCATCAGTACATATGACTTGTAATAAGAACTGGTATGTTAAT
The DNA here is from genome assembly GCA_010110895.2 of Picea sitchensis. Classification (NCBI taxonomy): domain Eukaryota; kingdom Viridiplantae; phylum Streptophyta; class Pinopsida; order Pinales; family Pinaceae; genus Picea; species Picea sitchensis. The sequence continues at coordinate 11,285 of SNQJ01S0024873.1, forward strand.
TTTAAAGAAACACAGAATGGTGCCAGCATATATCTTGGTGATGACCGCGCTCATGAGATCAAGGGATATGGAGACATTCCTGTGACATTATCAAATGGTACAGTTCGTCACATTCACAATGTTGTTTATGTGCCAGGAATAAAGAAAAATTTGATCTCTGTGTCCACCATTACAGATCAGGACTTGAAGGTTGAGTTCTTCAAAGAATATTGCATAGTGAAGGATCTACTGGACCATTTCAAAATTGTTTCAACGAGAGTTAGAGAATGAGGCCTATACAAACTTGATGTTACCAGTAAAGCGCATCATGCACTGACTTCTGCAACTATGCCAACACATATTCTTTGGCATCAAAGGTATGAACACATCAATCATCCTAATTTATTGTTATTACAGAAAAAGAATATGGTTGAAGGACTTCCCATGTTAAAGACTGAGAAGGTTTCTTGTGATGGATGTGCATTAGGAAAGATGCACAGAGATGAATTCCCCTCTAATCCTGATAGGAAAAAGAGAGATGGATAAGATCTTGTGCATATTGATGCTTGTAGGCCTATGCAAACTAGGTCTTTAAGAGGTTCATTTTACTTTCTGTTATTTATTGATGATTGCACGAGATACACATGGGTTTACTTCCTTAGACGAAAAATGATGTTTTTGAATACTTTAAGGAATTCAGAACCATGGTGGAAAAACAGATAGGAAAATCCATTAAAATCCTTCGTTCAGATCAAGGCGGGGAGTATAAATCAGGGGACTTCAACAAATATTGCAAAGATCATGGAATAGTACAGCAGTTTACAGTACCTCACACTCCACAACAGAACGGAGTCGTTGAAAGAAAAAACATAACTCTGGTATAGTGTGCACGCAGTATGATGAAAGGTAAGAATCTCTCAAATGCATTTTGGGATGAAACCATAAATACTGTAATTTATTTAAAGAATAGAAGTCCCACAAGGTGTCTTGATAATGTTACTCCTTTCGAAGCCTTGTATGGTTCCAAACCTGCAGTTCATAATTTGAAAGTATTTGGGTGTAAGGCTTTTTCTTATATTCCAAAGGAGAATAGGAGGAAATTGGATGCTAAAGCCATTAAATGTATTTTCATTGGGCATTGTTCTGAATTTAAAGCATACAAATTGTTTGATCTTGCTACTCACAAAGTATTTGCAAGTAGAGATGTACTTTTCCATGAGCAGAAAGCAGGAAATCATGACGACAATAGTCATGAGGAATGGCTGAGACTTCTTGATGAAGGAGTTAAAGAAGAGTAGCAGCAGTCACCATAGCAGCAACCACCACAACAACAACCATCACCGCAGCGACAACAACAACAACAACAACAAGGACTCAGTGATATGGACAATTCAAGCAGTCACAGTTCACCTAGAGGTGAAGACAGATCTTCACAAAGAGGGGAAGAAGATAATCAGTTGAGAAGATCTTCACGACAGATTCGGCTTCCTGAGAGGTATAAAGACTATGCCCTAATGAGTAGCATTACAAATGTCATAGAACCCATAAGTTTTGATGAAGCTAATGAACATGATGAATGGAGAAATGCAATGGAGGAAGAATATGAATCTATAATGAAAAACAATACTTGGGAATTGACTGAATTAACTAAACATAAGAAGCCCATTGGATGAAAATGGATATACAAACCCAAGTTTAAATCATATGCTAGTATAAATAAGTATAAGGCTAGACTGGTTGCAAAGGGGTAATCACAAACAAAAGGTATTGATTATACTGAAACATTTGCACCAGTATCTAAATTGAATACTATCAGAATGTTAATTTCTTTAGCTACAAAGTACCATTGGAAGTTACACCAGCTAGATGTTAAATCTGCATTTTTGAGTGGTGATTTAAAGGAAGAGGTTTACCTTACTCAACCTGAAGGGTTTGTGGAAAAAGGGAAAGAACATTTAGTGTGTAAGTTAAAGAAAACATTGTATGGACTAAAACAGGCACCTAGTTCATGGTATGTGAAGACAGATTCTTTCTTTCTTCAATAGGGTTTTATGAGAAGAAAAAGTGATCCAAATCTGTATACCAAATTTGATGAT
>SNQJ01S0024873.1:16142-38601 GCA_010110895.2 Picea sitchensis
TATATGTATAAATTTAATCTTCTCTATTTTATTTATTTTATTGACAACAATCACATGAATAATGACCAAAAAGTGGTGAAATTGTTGAGAAACTATATGTTGAGATATAAGGTACAATACAATTTAAAAACAACCAAGTGAAAAGTATCAATAATTGAAACTTATCTCATTATGTGTTGATATACTTGTCTCATTTTGTCATCCATCAACACTTCCTTTCAACATTGTAGCACTTTGAGTGCTCCTTCTATATCAAATATGAAATGGGACTTAAGCCTATTAATAAACTCCAAATCCAACTTCAAGAATATGTATTTTTAAGAATCAACTACCATATGTGTACTAAGCCTCCAATAACATAACAATCAACTCTTTCAATACATAATTCAACAGCTACCGAAAACTAGCATCTATCTTAAAGACTGGAAAATAAACAACCAACCAAATAATTTAACTTTAGAATGTTGAATAGATGTTTAGATCCAATAACATTTTATTGATATTTAGAATGTTGAATAGATGTTTAGATCCATTAACATTTTATTGATGTTTTNTGAGTCTAATCAAAGATAATTTTAATAATAATAGAAGGTTGAAATGATTTATAATTGATTCTAATCAAAAATCATTTTGTATAAAAAAATATAAATGTATTTTTCATATTATATTAGAAGGTCTTATTCGTGCCTTCATTAAGTGTATGTGTATGAATAGATAGATGTAATTTTCATGTTATTTAGGATGCCACTATTCTTCTATTTTGTATGAATAGATAGATGTAATTTTCATGTTATTTAGGATGCCACTATTCTTCTATTTTGTAATATTTAGGATATTGTATTTCCTAATAGTTAGGAGATGTTGAAGTGCATGGTGTAATTAAATTTATGAATGTTATAAGTTGTAACAAATTAATATTAAATTAATTAATTTTAATAATGTTTTTTAATATTATTGAATATTATTAATTTTTATTTATGATAGAGATTATATGTTTTAGTTTTTCTTCATAATTAACTTATTAATATATTTATAGTTTTTACATTGATAATTTGTTATTTAAATGTATTTTGGAAAAATAACTTTTACATATCTATTAACGTGTTATTAAAATAAATAAGTTGAAAATATTATTTAATCATTGATTAATATTAAAAAAATATGGAAAAAAAACACATACCTAGGTATTCTTATGTGCCAAAGTGATATATCTAATGGGCGTAAATTCTTGTCCTATTTTCTTTCTCATATCTATCATTGCATCTAATGTTACTTGTGCAACAAGGAAGTGATAGTTGTTTTATCTACCATTTGCAAAACCCATGCAACAATAAATGGATTTCCATTTGCATCACCCATTCCAAAAACAATTGATCTTGGGAGTAGTCTGGCAATGCCTATGAGGAGGATGGTCAATAACAATAGTGGTGTTAGTGGAGTGTGTTTGGGAACTTAGATTTTATGGTAGGTTAGAGAGAAGAGAGATTTGGTGGTATTGAAGGGGTTATTGGATGAATGAGTTAGGGATTTGACTCTATTACACCATACTGTTGGAAGATTGGTTGTTGTCATTGATGTCAACCCTAGTCATGGGTTTTGGACCAGAAGATTGATGAAGTTATTTGGACATGAAGGAAAATGAAAATGAAGATACAACACCCATGGATGGATACGTTGGATAGTATACATCATGCTCTTTCGATTTAATTTGTGGCACATTAAGTGGATCCTCATGGTTGAGGAGAATGAATTACGAAGATGACAAAGTGAATTGTACATGTATTTTGAAAACTTGATTAAAGAAGGAATTACAAAATAAGAAAGTGTCAATTCGGCCTAATGTTAAAAGGAAGTGACATAAATGGGTATAAATAAACATCATTATACATTCATTTGACACAAGTCAATTTCAGAGAAGAAAGAGGTAAAAGAAGGCCAGTTCAAAGGGAGGGGTGGGAATCTTTTGGAGATGTGTTCTAAGATTATGTTATTTTAGGGTCATCTTACCATTTTGCCATAACTTTTTCTAGAACGATTCAGATGGTGAAATAAGCTATGGTAGTGAGAAGACATATCAAGGTACCTCTGGTAAAATTTCAGATCTTGATTCATGTAGTGGAATCCTACTCTGTGGAATATAGGGTTTGTGACAGTCCTGAAACTAGTCAAAAATAGGTGTTCAGGTGGCTCAGTCCTGCTTCTTCATACAGACTCCAAATGCAGTGGGACCACTTCCATTGGAAGAGTACAGTTTTAGTTTCTTGTGTGTGAGATTCAGAATCAGATGTTAAATATTGAGCGCAGGGCATGGTGTACAAGTTGGGTCATCCGAGCAGGACCAGAATTGAATAAGTTTTATTATCTCTCATATATTCTTGGGTGGAAGGAAGGAGACAGGATAGAGAGTTCAGATCTCTCTTGATATTGGAGGATTGTATCTTCCCTCTTGGATTTTATCACTCCTTTACATTTGGAGAAATTTGTAGCTACCTTTGGAAGTCATTACTTCCCTTGAACAAAAAGTATTGATTATTTCATATATTGTGTGCATGTGGTATATTGTGGTGTATTGGTGTAACTCTTATACTATTGTTCATTTCTCATTGAATATAATTGAATGGTTTAATTATAAGTTGAAAAGGTTTAAATTGTACTTGATACTAATTCACCCCCTCTTAGTATCAACAATTGGTATCGGAAGCGGGTTGCATGATCTGGTTTGCTCCTTGGAAGGAAGAAGATCATATCTGCGAAATGGAAGGAAACATTCCAAATGGGATTCCACCATTTGATGGAAGCAATTTGAATCTTGGAAAATAGAATGGAAACTTGCTTGAAAGCTCTTGGAAGTGAATGTTTGGATCTCGGTTGCTTCGGGATATAATGCTTCGAAGAGCAGGTAGGCTGAAGGAAGCGGAACAACAAAGCTGGCAATAGATACCATCCTAGATGGTTGGTGGTCAGTGGCTCAAGGTGGGATCATGTGCATCAACAAAACATCTTTGGGACAAGCTACGAGAACTTTATGCAAGGGAAGAAGCCCGGAAGAAGAAGAAGAAGTTGAAGATGAGGATTACAACATATCAGATTTCAAAGAGAAAATAGAGGTCAGTTCTTTTGCTTCAATTGTGAAGGTGGTCATATTTAGTTGCGTCTCCTCATCCGTTGAAAGAGATGATACTGGAGAAGAAAAGTCCAATAACGAAGAAGATGAGAATCTTAAAAATTGAAGCATGTTGAGGATTGAAATAGGCTCAAAGACATGCAAAAGAAACTAAGAAGTGAATTGGTTAGTTGTGAAAGAGCGGTTGTAAGCTTAAAGAAACAATTAGAAGACTTTCAGAAAATGAGAGAAGAAACCATTTCCTTGAAGCTCTACTTGAAGAAGCAAGAAGAATAGCGAAGTAAAGAAGGTCCAAATGATAAAGAAGAAGAAGATTGTGAGAAACTTGAACAAGAAGTTGTCTCATTAAGAAGAGCTTAAGAAACTCTCAAGTCTTAGAAAGACTTAACACATCTTGGATGCATGGGTGAAACTTCATACAAAGAAGATGCAAATACCAACAAGCGGGTTGAAGAAAGAGCTACAGACCAGTTGATGAGAAGTGGACCGGGGATACGAAGAAGGAATGATTACAAAAGAGAGATGAATATCCAAGAGACCTCTACCTTGAGAAATCAAAGAAGCTTCAATCGGTATGAAGGAAACTCCAGAAGAATATCATGGACCCGGATGGACTACATCACAAAGAAACCCACTTACTCCAAAGGAATTCAAAATTTCTTTCTTGGTCATTGTTATACTTGCAAAAGAATTTTGGACATAAAATAGCAATTAATTAGAGAATCAATGAAAGGAACAAATACACAAGAAACATGAATGGTGTAAGCGGAAGATATGGAAGCATCGTGGATTTTTTCAATGAAGTTATAATTCATTTGCAGTTGATGGACAAAAATATTGTATGCTGATACAATTATCTTGGTCTAGAAACACGAAGTTAGGATATATGAATGAAGTGTGCCTATGCCAATATGAGAAATTATGGAGAAGAGAGATTCCAAACAATGAGATTGTCAAATAGCATTGACCGTTGAAAATGTAAAGAAGAAGATGAATGGTACATGGAAGCGGTGGATTCTTCACACATGGTGGGGATCAAGACAAATTCATCGACTTGAAGAAGAAAATTGGCAATGTTGCATTTGGAGATGACTCATCTGCCAAAATACTTGGAGAAGGTGTAGTAGAGCTTGGAAGAAAAATGTAAAAGCAAAAGAATGTCCTATTGGTTGAGAAGATCACGAAGCATAATCTCCTCGATTATTAAACCAAAATGTGTGATCAGGGATACACTCTCAAGTTTGATTCCCGAAAATGTAAAATGGAGGAGAAAATAACTCAGGAAGGTTGGTTGCAACTGTAACAAGAAGCTAGAACAACATATACATCCTAGACATGAAGAAGAGAGAAGAAGAAGCCACAAAAGGATTCTAAGGAAAATGTCCAAAGAAGAGAGAGAAGAAAGAAGCCACACAAAAGGATTCTAAGGAAGAAAATGTCCCAAAGACCAAAAATAAGGATGAAGTATTATTGAGTGCCACATGTTTAGGGGGAGCAGCCCCAAAGAAGAAGGTTACCTTTTTCCATTAAATACAACTTATTATTTAGGTATTTTTTCTTCAGTTTCCTATATCAAAGAACAATTTTCCTCTTCTTCAATGTTTATGGCTCTATTGTTGTCTCCAACCAGAAGGGTTTTCAACAAGTCAATTTAAATTATGATCAAATTAAAATTATTTTTCTTCTTTGTTTATTTCACAAAAGTAGAAAGTCATCGAGTAATGAAGTACACAGAGGTATTGTTAAGTTTATTATTTTTTTATGTGGTCCTTTCTTAATTGCATTTCACTCTATTTTTTTATTGGATAGGGACTTGAAAATCATGTTTGGTTTTTAGGTAAATGAGGAGTTTTATTTAAAATACTCTTTCCATACTCCTTTATTAAGGAAATATCAAGAGATTGCATGTTTAAGGAAATGATCCTACTATAAAAGAAATTATTCTCTCATGATTTTAAAGAGAAAAATTTATTAGGTATTATGAAGGAATAGTCCTCTCAAATATTTTCCTTATATGTTAGTCTGTGACTATTAAGGGTCATTGGTTTTGGAGCCTGATTATCTTCCTAATTCATATGAAGGTCAAAGAAATTGTAGGATACATAATTATGCCCCCCACCCCTGACCTTCAGGGGGTCGAAATTTTTTTTTAAATCAATTCAAATATTCTAATTCCGCAGTCAATCTGAACTGTTCATTATAAGGTCGCAGATTTGACGATAAAAGTTATGTTAAGGTTTTTTTCCCTAGAAGGAAACCCCTTTTTATGTATGAGGTAATTTTATTATGACAATGGAAGAATGTGAATATTGTATTCTGAGATAGGAGATTGTGAGAGAAAGAAGAGGACTTTACATCGGATGTGTTGTAGGTTGTATCTATCATTTGTTGGATAATAATAAATGAAGCACTTGGAAATTTCTCTGGTGGATGTAGCCCACATTGGGTGAACCACATATATTGGTGTCTCTATTGTATTGTGTATCTTCTGTGTTTTATTTCCGCATTTTTTTTTTTTATTGTTGTTTTTCTAACAAATGGGCATTATTTACAGTGATCTACTTGTATTTTTTATGTGAGCACTTTTAACTTATCTTTATTTAAATGTTCTTAATGTGAGAATTTTAGAGCTTAAAATGTATAGTCGTTGTGCCTTGTGCATGACTCTTACATTAGTAATGGAGACATTCATTTACTAGTTATTTTGAGTTATATTACCATATTTTGATGAGTTATAAAACAATATAGTGTTATGATATTGAGTAGCACCTTAGACTTCTATGTAATGTAGATAATATAATCTTGATGTTTTTATGTTTTTGTAAGGAATTTTCCATGTTTTCATGAACATGATTCAAGCTCCACTAGGAGTGGTGAGATGGATGACACCGTGGATTTTTAAACACATTGTGTTAGGCATGAAATCCTCTGCTGAATTTTAATTACTAACATGGACTTTATTTTAGGTATGTAATTTGAAATGAATGAAATAGAATGTTGAGTTCAATAAAAAAAAATTAATGCATATGAACATCGAGAGCCATTGCAGAAATATTGGTATGGTTTTTTATTTAGAGATAATGTAGTAAGTAAACTATGCTAATTGTAATCCAAATAATATATTATATATTTATTTGATTTGCTAATTTAGTAATTCATGCGTATTGAAATCCAATTAGTATATCTATATTCCATCTTCTTAGATTTATTTCTTTGAAAGGTTAGATACTTAAAGTTTATTTCAAGAACAAAAGCCAAAAGTTAGGAAGTGGAAACTATAGTGTATTATCATTTATTTAAGGTTTTTCTTTCTATATGCCTAGACCTATATGTAGGTTTCATGTTTTATTGAAAAATGATGATGAAAGAATAGTTGTCCAAGACATCTTATAAATTCTTAGATTTATTTATTTGAGAGGGTAGATATTGTGGGTTTATTTTAGGCACGAAAGTTAAAAGCTAGCCGGTAGTGGTAGATATATTGAATTATCATTTATTTAAGGTTCTATATTTTAGGTGTCTCAGCCTTTGCATAGATTTCATGTTTTCTTGGAAAATGATGATGGACATGTACTTACCCAAGACATCTTGTTGGTCATCTTGTTAGGTTATCTCACTTTCGACCCATAGTATGGATTTCTACTTCTGACCCCCCCTACATTTCCTTCTCATATAGGGAACTAGTTTGACTCACCCGCTCATGGGCATTGGGAATAGATTTAACTCACCAAATCATGGATACTTGGAACTGGTTCAACTTGTCGACTCATGGATATCATACACTAATTTGACTCTTCAACTAGTGACTCATTGTTTGCAAATTAGTTCATGTCGCAAGGTGGGAAGCATTGGTTCCTTGCATGGTGTGGGTAGCATTAGTTTGACTCATGATGTGGACATTAGTTTGACTCATGGCTCAGGTAGAATTGGTTCAACTCATGGTGTGGGCATCGATTTGACCCACAATGTGGATAGTTGTCTATTGATCATGGCATAGGTTGTAACCTTAACACCTCCCCACCTCCAATATTCCCTTCTCATATAGGTCACTAGTTTGACTCACTGATTCATGGATACAGGTACCATTGGTTCAACATATTATGGATCACTTCCCATTGGTAATAGTGTGGATTTCTACCTCCAACACCCCTAACCACTTATATGTCCTTATCATATATGGAATTGGATTAACTCGTGAAATCACAGACATTGAGCACCAATTCAACTCACTAACTCGTGGATACTAGGAACTTGACTCATCAATTCATTACTCATTATGAGGGCATTTTATCAACTCATTACATGGGAAATAATTGTTTGAATTGTGGTGTGTGCAAAATTGGCTCAATCCTTGGTGTGGATTGCCACATTTAATACCCCCTTGCATGCCCCTCTTATAGAAGGCATGGTTTTGACTTATCGACTTGAAAAAAATGATGGTTTGGATTTATACCTCCAACACCTCCCCACTAATGTCACCCCTAAGTTGCAATCATTTTCGTTCCACATAGTGGTTCAATTCATGACATAGATTGCAGTGACCTCCAACACCACACTCCCTCGAGCCTTTCCCATGCCAAGTACTAGTTAGATTCATCCATTCATTGTGTGGATTACTACCTACAACACCCTCCCTTTCATTACCTTCTCACATTAATCACTAGTTCAACTCATCAACTCATGGTGTGGATTGCTACCTCCAACACCCCCATTACATGTTTTTTCTCATATGTTTTTCTCATAGAAAGCGATATTTTTGACTCATGGAATACATGTGAATCATCAAATCAAGGAATTGGTTTGATTCATTACCTCATGGATGTTGGGCCCCTATTCAACTCACAACTCATGGCATAGAAAACGATTTTACTCATGGCACGGGTAGCACTAGTGCCACTCATGGTGTGGGAAGCACCAATTCAAGTCATGGTGTGGGCCCGAATTTGACTCATCGAATGTATTGTTACCCTAGATTATATTCCCTTATCATATAAGGCACCGGTTCATTTTTTGAACTCAAGGATACTAGTTGGCATTGTTTTGACTCACTAACTCATGGATACTAAGCACTTGGTGGACTCACTAACTCATGACTCATGGTGTGGGAATTATTTCGACTCATGGTGTGTAGCATTGATTCAACTCATATTGTGGATTACTACTAATTGGTTTGGCATTAACTCATGGCTTCTGGAATGGACATTGGTTGGAATCTTTGTGTGAGTAGCACTAACTTGAATCATGGTGTGGGAATCGCTTACACACAATGTGGGTAAAATTGGTTAGACTAATGATGTGGGTAGCACTATCTCTACTCATGCTGTGGGAAATATTGATTAGACTCATGGGGTGGGTATCACTCATTCAATTCATGGTGTGGGCATTGGTATTAGTTTAATTGATGTTATCGATTGCTACCCACTAGTTCAACTCATGGTGTGGATTGTCAAATGCACACTTTCATCCCTTGGAGGGGTGAGTGTTTATAGATGATAATATGCATATATGTCAAAATGTACATATTCAACCCTTGAGAGAATGTGTGGTATGAGATGAAGATGTGTGTATGTGTAAACTTCAACCCCCACCCTTCACCCTCACCAAGAGGGAAGGGATTCATTTGTATGTGCATAGAAATGCACACCACCCACTCCCTACATACCCTTCTAATATAGAGCATTTATCTTCACTCTCCAACTCATGGATACTGGGCATTGATTCAATTCAATGTCCTTCGCCATCCACCACACACTCTCACAGTGAGTGAAGGTGTTTATTTATATACACACACAAATGAACATCTCTCACCTACCCCCCACATTCCACTTCTTAAGTATCCTTCTTATATAAAAGATGTGTCTTCACTTTTCTAATTCATTAATATTAAAAACTAGTTGAACTCAATGTGGATAATGTTAATGTTGGTCCCACTCATAATATGGATTTCCACCTACAATACATATCAGGTATGCGGTAATACATTGGCATAGATCTCTCTCTATCACTGAAGCATCAGATCCTTGGAAAATGACTAAGGCATCATATACTTTAATGCGTCAATTTAAATGTTTTCGTGTCAATCGACAACTTATAAAAGACTATATATATAGGTATGGGTTGGTGCCTACCTTGAACTTAAGTATGTGTATGTACCATGCTCTTGGCTCTTTGTATGTAGTGAATCTTCAATACCTTTTTTTTCATGCAAAAAAAACAATTTCATTGTTATTCTATTAGAATCAAATGAAACTTTTTGTTACAATTGTTTCAAGAAAGTGTCTTTCAAGAAGAACTACCCGTGGAGTCCATAAAAATCACTTAAAGTGTCATATAAATTTTTTTAACATATATGTTGTATCTTTACATTTTTATCCTAGAAGATGTAAAATTTTCCAGATCTAACAATAGATCCATCCTCCATGTCTTCATAATAAAGCCATCCTAAAAAGTCATTGAGTGCCTTTTTAGATAGGTTGTTCGCTTCTTTGTTAAACTGTCTATGGATGTGCATAAAATTTATAGACTCGAATCTAGCCTTTAATCTTCTGATCTTGTCTTTCCAGTGACTAAGATTTAAATAAGATCCAAGTTGGACTTGTTTTTTATCTAATCGATAGCGACCTTGGAGTCACCTGCCACCATTAGATCTTTTATGGAGATACGAGTGGCTAGTAAAAGGACTCCCCAAAGTCCCATTAGCTTAGCTTTCATATTATTTCATGTACCTCCAGCGAAGTGTGCTTTGACAGTGTGCCTAAAAGAGATTTTCAGATAAATTCCTATGCAATACTTATTTTCTGCAACTGTACCGTCAAAAAAGCCAATTGGATTGTCATCAAAATAAATTGGATTTAGTAAAAGATCCAATTTGTCTTCTTCCACTTTGATTTTTTAATCTTTTATAGAGAGAATAATTTTCTTATGAATCAAAGGATCAATTCTGTTCCAGTTTTTGAACAAGATTTTGTTCCTAAATTTCCAAATAGCCCACATAATCAGAAAAGGGACATGTCTTAAATTTGAAAATTTAAAGAACCAAAGTTTCAGATTTTCCTCGATAGTGGTACTCTTCCATTCGTTGTCAATCCTCAGAGTTTTAAGCACCTAAAACCAAATGTTTTGATTTTTTTGGCAATCCACAAATAGATGTGTAGTAGTTTCTTCATATTTTAAACAAATGATGCATACCAAGGGGCCAATGCCACCTCTTTTCTAAAAATTAACACCAGTAAGGATAGAATCCTTAATGCATAACCACATGAAACAAATCATTTTGATTGGAATATTCACAGTCCAAATAGCTTTGTACCACCACTTATTTTCTTCCAGATTGTTAACAAAAAGAATGGACTGATATGCTAGTTTGGCAGTGACATTACCTGTTGCTCGATTCCAGGACCAAACTAGTTTGTCATTATCAGTTTTGAGATGAATGTCATTGCTTCTCAAGTTCGAGAAAAAAATTTCCCATTCTGTACCAATTGAATTGGTAAAACCCAACTGAATGGAATCTATCCATTGTTGACAGGATCCTGATACACCGGTTGTTGCCACTTGAGCTAAAGAATAGATGTGGTGACTGTTTAAATTCTGGAGAATCGAAAAAGAAAGTTTGAAAGAATCGTTGCAGTCGATGAAGGGGTCGTGGCCCAAGAAAACACGTTGGCCAGTCCCTATCTCTGAAGCCAACCATCTCTTTATGATTGGGAGAGAATGCAAGAAGTTCATCCAGATAACAGACAAGCCTTGGGAATTATGACCATCACTACGCAACCATGATACGATATCAACACCCTTAATATATTTCTTGCGGAGGATTGAATTCCAAATTCCTGTACTGAAAATACCTCTCCAACAGGATTTGGCAGCAAGTGATTGTGCTAACCAAGAAATCTGTTTAATTCCCTAGCCTCTGAACTGCTTTAGCTTAGCTAAATTTTTCCATTTAGTGAGGTGAAATACTATGTATTTCTTACCTCCTTTCCAGATGAATCTAGTGATCATAAGCTGGATACGTTGGATCACAGAGGTAGGTAATTTATCCAAGCTAAGCCAATAGACTGGTATACTTTGCAAGAATGAATTTTCTAAGGTAAGTCTACCTCCTAAAGAGATCCAGCGAAAGGTCCAGTTCCCGATCTTCTTGTCAATCTTCTTAATTAACCACATCCAGTCATTAACTCTGTAATTATTTGGCTTCAGGGAAAAACCAAGGTACTCCATCCCTTGTTCAAGAGTCTCGGTATTAATATTGTAAAGTGAAAATAAGTTGTTCTTGAGGTTTGGATCAATATTTTGAACAAGGAAAACGGATTTGTGGAAATTAATGGACATCCCTGTTATAGCGCAAAAATTGGAGAGAATGGTTTTTAAAGTCATCCAGTATTCTAGTTTCCCAGATCCCAAAATGGGGACATCATCTACAAAAAGAAGATGAGAGATAAAAGTATTGACTGCCACTTTGAGTCCTTGGAAAGTTCCTGAGGCAACGACTTGTGTCATCATCCTACTGAGTGCTTCAATAACTAACAAGAAAATCAGTGGAGACAGTGGGTATCCCTGACATAGTCCCCAATGACATTTAAATAAGTTTGTTGGGATGCCATTAACTAGTATAGTCGTCTTGACAGAGGTAACACAACCCATAATCCACTGTGAAACACGACATTCTAAGCCAATCTGATCAAGAAGTAAGTGGAGGAATTTCCAACTGACATTGTCGTAATCTTTTTTTAAATCAAGCTTTAAGATGATAGAGTTTTGTTTTTTCTTCTTTGTTGAGTGAAGAAATTCTTGAGTGATGCCAACAACATTAAAAATCATCCTATCCTTCAAGAAGACAAACTATTCAATGGAGATGTAGTTGGCTAGTTTATCTTTGATCTGGGAAGCTATGACCTTAGAAATAACTTTATAGGTGAAGTTGCAAAGAGAAATGGGCCTGAAGTCATTAAAATTGGCTAGCTTGCTGATTTTGGGAATGAGATCAAATAAAGTTTCATTTAAAGCTCTTGGGATATATCCTGTAGTACGAGATTCTTCTACGACCTTGAGTAAATCCATACCCATTATATCAAAGAAACTGTGAGAAATTTCCTATGTGCGACGATCTGGACTAGGAATTTTTTATTTAGGCATATTGTCGATAGTTTCTTTAAGATCTAAGATCAAAACAGGTTTTCCTATCTCCACGTTATTTGTATCTTTAAATAAACACAGAACTGTCTTAAGAACATCAAGCTGGATATCAATGTTCTCAGATTCAATGGCGTTGTACTGAGCTTTGAAGTGGTTAAAATCCAGCTTATGTAACTCAGAATCTATAGTAATTGAGTTCCTTTCTGCATCTGACAAGTCCCAAATAGTATTTTGGTTGAGTCTCTGAGTCATATACTTGTGAAAGAAACTAGTATTCTTGTCGCCTTTCTCAATCCAAATCGCCTGAATCCTAAGTCTCCAGGTAGCTTCATCTATGGATAATATCTCATTATTCCTTTGTGTGAGATTTTGTAGTGAAACCATGTCCTCTGCTTCAAAGATATGGGTAGGACTCTTAGCAAAACGATCATAAATTTGTTGTTCAATGGAGACAATGTCGACGTTCATTTGTAGTTTCTTTTTGGTCTGCCATTTAATGACAGCTTGCTTCATATTTTTGAGTTTATCACAAAGGAGGAGAATGGTTGAGCTGTCAGACCAACTTTGCATGTCTGCCCAAGTAGAATGGACAGGAGAGATGAAATCAGGATCAGTAGTCCAAGAGAAGTTGTATTTAAAGGGGGGCGCATTAGTCCATGGAGGTCCATCGATTTGAAGACAGATCAGATGATGATCTCATATCATTGTGGCTTCTACCCACGAACGAAAATGGTGATGTCCATCAACCAGCTTTGAATCTAAGAGAAAACGGTCCAGCCTTTTGGAGATGCCATTTGATCCAGTTCTATTATTCCGCTAGGTAGGTGTAATAACAGAAGGTTGAAGGTCGATGAGTCCCAAGCAAAGAAGGACATTGTCAAAGTACTCAGCTAGAGGTTCAATCCGTAATTTTGCACCCCACACTTCATTAGCAGAGAGGGTGAAATTAAGATCACCCCCGATAATAAGATTGTCTTCACAGAGAAAACCTGAATCAAATAACTTTTTCCAGAAGGGCTCACGATCCTTGTAAGGTGCATAACAATTAAGAAGTTTTATAGGGTCTTTAGAAATATTTACCCTTCCTTCCAAAAAAATACCTACAACTGTACCATAAGCATTAAACTCAGCAAAAACAGGGTTCCAACCAATAAGGAGTCCCCCGGAGCGGCCTATAGAGTCTAAGGATACAACATTCCACTGTGGAAGACATTGTAAAAAGAGGTTTTTTGCCTTGTCGCGATGGACTAAAGTTTCCTGGAGAAAGACTATGTCAGGATTGATCTTCAGAAGTAATCTCTTTAGGGAAGCTAGCTTAGTAGGGCGTCCAAACCGACAGAGGTTGAGTGAGAAGACGATCATTAAGGAACATCTTTGGACGACATGGATGCTCTAAGGGCCATAGGAGAGAGACATTCAGGTTCTCGTGAAGGGGAAGAGGAAGGGATGGGGGGAGGCTCAATAAAATTAAAGCTAGAAAGACCGCCTTCTATAGAGCCTGGTAGCTTTTTAGGAGGTCTAAAACGAGATTTCCTAATGGCAACATTGGATCGGTCTAGGAGGGGGTTGGAGTTTGAGTGTGTAATAGAGAGGGGGAAGGGGAAAGGAGGTGCGAGTGAGAGGGTAGAAGAGGGTTGTATATCGAGAGAAGGGTCAGAAATTTGAGAAGTTGTAATGGAGAGGGGTTGTTGAGGGGAAACTACAATTGAGGAAGAAGAGGGTAGGGAGGGAGGAAAGGGAGCAGTAGAAGGATAGTGATCGGGACTTGGTAAACAAATTTGAGGGGTGAGGGGTCGTGTGCAATCATACTGTACAGGTGCCTTAAGAGGATCTAGTGAGGTGGGGGAAGTGTCGACAGGGGGAGGGGCCACATTGAGGGGGACATGGTTAAGAAAGGGGAAGTGGCAATGGGGGGAGGGGCCACATTGAGGGGGACATGGTTAAGAAAGGAGGCATCCAACTTGTTTAGGAGAAGATTCCATAATTCTTCAAAAATGTCTAGAACCCAAGACTCATTTCTTTTGAAATACAAAAGCTCGTCTTTAGAGAGTTTATAGAATAATTAAGGAAAGAAGTCATTCATATTACCTAGGAAGGTATCGCTACCCAAAGTTTGTGGCAAAGGAGATCCTGTCTGTTTCAAAATGGACCTGGGAAGTATTGTTTTTGAAAATGAACAGGTTTTCCTCAGGTGACATGTCTTCCAACAAAGATGGCACTGAAAAGGCTCCCTCCATAAGTCAATAGGTCACCTGAAGGAAAGATCCCTGAAGTTGACATCAATGGAATCTGGGAGGCCAATTTCAAGATCGATTTCAACCAAAACCCACGCTACATGTTTATTAGTCTAGCTTAGTGAGCATGGGTCAAAGTAAATGAACTTACCAACGGTGTTGGCAACCGCTTCAAGGACTGGTAAGGACCAAAGCTCTATCGAAAAATCAGGCAAGAGCATCCACAAGTATCTTTTGTTAAAAGAACCGGAGAAGGGATTGAAACCAGGTGTCCAGTGTTTAAGCATGAGTACAACCCTATCAATTATCCACGGGGAATTGAAAATCAACTGTAAATCTACTTCAGACAGGAAATGGAAGATGTACCAATGATTGGAGAGGAGGCTTATCCTCAGGAAGTAACCAAGGACTGGTTTCCAAAACTCCTGTAACCACAAAGAAAGACGAGCTTTGTGCATCTTAGTATAGTAGAATTTTCCAACAAGAGCACGCTTGGAAAGACTGGCGACCCTGTCCAAGGCAATGTATTTTCCAAGAGTGCAGACAGAGGGGGGTTGTCTAACCTTCCAGGTCTTATGTTTATGATTAGCTCGGGCTCTGGCTCTAGTGGATCTGTTAAGGCCTGCACCTTTGGAGAAAAAAGGAGTGCTAGCAGGAAAAGGGTGGTCGGGATAGTGGAAGAACCTGAAGGTGGAGTAGTGGAAAAAGGGTGGGAAGGAGAAAAGGAGCAAGGGGGTAAGAAAGGAGATAATTGTTGAGGTAGGGAAGAGTCCATCGAAAGTAGACAGTCAGGCCCGTGATCAGGGGAAGAAAATTTTCCATCACAAGGAGGGTGCAAATCCGAGGGAGGAAGAGTAGTCATTAGAGGGGGGGACTGCAGAGGGGTAGTCGTCAGGAGGGGATTAGTCTGAGGGTGACGCAAGCATTCATAGAGAATCTTGTAGGTGTCGTTAGTTAAAAAATGATTTTCGCGTGCCCAAATAGCATCGTCTTCAGCCCACGAAAGGTCAATCTTGTCAGCCATATAGAGGGAATATACCTGAACTAGTGGGGGTCCACGTTAAAGGCAAGAGAGGGAAAAAAAAATTGGCAAACCATGGAGAGGGGCGTGACTAGGAGGGGTAGAACCATTGGAGTTAGTATGCCTTCGACAAATCGGATCCACGTTTGCAGAGAAGAAAAACAGTTTGTGTTGTGTAAGGCTGCCAAATCAAAAAGAAGTCACGTCCAAGAACACTAGGAGCCATGGAGCCACGATGTGTAACTTCTACCAGATTCATGGTCAGCACCCCGCCAGTCAAATCCATGTCTGGTGTGTGGTTACACTGTCAAAGGAGCCACAGGGATCCCATACTGTGAAAACCCTAGATCCCGTACTGATACTCATTTTTAACAACATGGTTTATGCATCGAATATTATTTTACATAATTACTTTAAAATATCGAATAAATATATATATTTATTTATAAAACTTAAAGAAAAAACAAAAATAAACATGAATATCATCCATACATACATATATTTATTTATGAAAATAAGCTTTCATAAATTTAACATTAATCAAGGATACAAAATTGTTCATTCTGCCCCCGGGGGGGCAGTTCAATTGGCAAGTGCCGTGAAAATGAAGTTCCATGAGGTTTCGAGTTCAATTCCCCCCGACTTACCTTGTGTGTCGTGTAAGGGGCATCGTGGGCACACCTGGAGGTTATAGTGGTAACGGTTGGATAACACGGCCACGTGTAACGCGAGCACGTGCCCAACTAGTTGTTGATTCCTCCAGACAAAAAAAATAAAAAAATAAAAAAATAAAAATAAAAAAATTGTTCATTCTTTATTATGGTATCCAACCTCTTTGGATCTGATATATGTAAGAATAATGTAGTTTAAAATTATATAAAGGAATACAAAAATTAGCAATATCACGGGTCCCATGTTTCTCTTTCAATGACGTTGTGATGCAATTGTGAATGTGTAACCAAAAGAAAAATATAATGAAGTTGAAAGGGCTATGTGACCTGTGAAGTCTATGTGTTTTCAAAGTTCAATGTTTTTGAAGGATGAGGTATTGAGAAAACATAATGATTAGGTAAGATTGCTAATCATTCCTTTTCTCAATACCTCATTCTTCAAAAACATTGAACCCTAATTATAGGTAATTATAAAAGTTGAAGATTCCTAATCATTCTGTTTTCTCAATACCTCATTCTTCAAAAACATTGAACCCTAATTACAGGTAATTATAAAAGTATTTAGGTAATTATAAAAGTTGAAGATTCCTAATCATTCCATTTTCTCAATACTTCATCCTTCAAAAACATTGAACCCTAATTACAGGTAATTATAAAAGTATTTGATGATAGTACTCTAATATATAAGGTATAAGTAATATTATTCATACATATTAAAAATCATATTTATATGTTATTATTAAAGCAATATGGATGAAGTCAATTGGTTAAAGTTTTAAATTTTCATTAAAAAAAAATTCATGTTTAAAGATATGTACCATGTTAATGTAGAGATGGTGTTTATAGTTCCTCATAAATATCATTTCTCACTGAAAAAAGATTTATATCATTTCTCCTTTATGTGTTTTTCCTTTTTTTTCATACATTTTCTTTTTTTTCGTATGTATAAATCCAATCTCCTCTATTTTATTGATAACAATCACATGAATAATGACCAAAAAGTGGTGAATATTCTTGAAAACTATATGTTGAGGTGTAAGGCACAATATAATTTAGAAACAAGCAACTGAAAAGCATTAATAATCAAAGATTGTCTCATTTTATCATCCATCGACACTTCCTTTCAACATTGTAGCATTTCGAGTGCTACTTCTCTATCAAATATGAAAGGAGTCTTAAACATATTAATAAACTCCAAATCCAACTTCAAAAATATGTTTTTTTCACAATTTTGCACCCAAAAAAGTTGTTGAAGAGGATCAACTACTATATGTATACTTAGCCTCCAATAACACAACAATCAACACTTTAAGTACAGGATTCAAAACATGCAATAAACTAAAATCTATCTTAAAGATTAACAAATACACAACCAACCAAACAATTCAACTTTAGAATGTTCAATTGTTGTTTAGATCGATCGGTATTTATCTTAAAATGTTAATTGATATTTTGATAATTTATCTTTTTAGTTTCTTGAACATTTTGTGATCCAAAATCTAAGACCACTTTATATATAAAAAAGAATAATGATAATAATAATAATAATAATAAAATGTTGAAATATTTTATAATTTAGTCTAATAAAAAATCAGTTTGTATAAAAAAATCTTAATAATGATAATAAAAAGTTGAAATATTTAGAATTTATCAAAAAGAAAAAAAAAAAAAATGTAATTTGTTTATACATATTAATGTATTTTTCATATTATTTAGAGAGATCTTATTCTTTTATTCACTGAGTGTATAAATAGATAAATGTCATTTTCATGCTATTTGGAATACCACTATTCTTGTGTTTTGTAATAGCTAGGAGATGTTAAAGTCCGTAGCGTAATTAGGTTTACAAATGTTATGATTTATTTCATCATTTTTTTAACAAATTAATATTTTTTTTGTTTGCTATCACATCCGTGATTTGCAGGACTAGCCTTTGGCTAAGAAACCGCGACCCAAGGGCATATAAGTCATCAAAATCACTCAGAGACCGCACTCGACCTAGGCCACACCAACCCTTAACTCACTATATTTTTTAGGTGTCTCTTCCCCCATTATAAAAGGTTTCTAACTTAGGTGTCTCTTCCCCATTATAACAGGTTTCAAACTTAGGTGTCTCTTCCCCATTATAATGATATAAAATACGCATAGTTACTAGCATGCATAACTATATAAAATATGCATCACTATCATGTGATGTAGTACAATTTTTTTGATATTATACAATTGTTTTTATTGTTGTAGAGGTTATTACTTCAACAGATCGTCTATGGTTCAAATTCTGTAAAAAATTGTTTCTGCACACTCATTCGATAATAAACTAGGTCGGAATTGATTCAATTAGGTGTTTGGTGCCCTAGTTATTTGTCAGCACAAAAGGGATTTTTTACAGTTTGGGCATTTTATTTTGTGCACCAATTTCATCATCATCTCTTTGGGATTTCTATTTTTGTTTTGAACAATGTGCTTTTGGGGTTTCTATTTTTGTTTTGAAAAATGTGTTTTTGTATTGAAGGCTTTGAACTTTATGTTTCCCAATTTTCCGATTTTTAGTTGTTTGTAGCTACGCATATTTTCTAATTATGTTGAGCACATTTGAGAGATTCGAGAATTTTAAATTCTCATTTGTTGAATTCTATAGTTTTTTTTAATGGCCGGGAGGGTATTTTTATGAAATTTAATGTAGTTTTTTTTATCTATTTCAAATTTCCCAAGTCAGCTATTCAATCTTTGGTTTCCTAGCCTTCCCATGCTAAATCATACCTGGAAAGAAAAAACAACAACATTAACATAAGTTAAACTTCTCGGCAAGGATTATTGTATTCATATCTTCTTTCATAATAAAATACCACCTATTGTCTCTTTTATTTCTAGCGTATTTGTATTACATGCAATATGTTTGACAAAATGTCTATTAGTAGAATGCATGTAAATTGTTTGTGAAAATTTGTCAACCAAATTAGAGCACCAAGAACCTTTATTGCAATGAAGGTCATAATATCCCCGCCCGTTCTATTGGGGATATTATAGTGGTATCAGAGATGGTGATATTTCCAATCTATGATTGCATCAAATAACTTTCCTTCTCCAAAGGAGGGAAAAATTTATTGGGGTCTTTTTGCAAAATATTTTTAGGGAAAAAAAGAGGGTGGCACACTTCAGCCTCAAATATGAAACTTTATGAGTAGAATTTAGAAAAACAAATTGGATATTTGAATTCTTCTAGGAAAAATACCCAATTTCAAAAAACAAATCGGCCGAAACAAAGTTCGAGAAGTAAACTTATCAACAATTCAATTTCGGAAAAATTTCAGGGTTTTTTTCTGGAAAAAGCCTTGCGATTTTTGCGAGCTTGTAATTGCATGGTTTACATAAGAACTAGAGGTAAAAATCAGCATGGACAAGGGGATGATAGAGCTTATGCCGGACATGAAGGAAAATAAGGAGAATATGGTAAGGGAATGGGAGAAGTTATACTTATTAGTTGAGAAGAAGAGAAAAAGGCCCAAATCTAGAAAGGTTGATGAAGCCAAAAACTCAACTCATGATGGGGGTTTTGGAGAATCACAGAGGGACTTGCATACATCTAGCCATATTGAGGATATGCGCAAAGAGTAAGACCAAACAATAGCCTATGAGACATCATCATAATTTACTGATGAGGTTGGTGACACTAGCATGTTGGATGGGTATACCTCTGATGAATCAACAGAAATTGAGGATACAAAATGTGACGATGACCATATGTTCCAATCAGTTGATGTTGGGGACCCAACAACTTTCATTATGCATGATACTTATGATGAAGGTAGAAGGAAAGAACCTAAGCATGATGAGAATCCAACCCCATACCTCATTTGTGATACCGATATTGATGAGGAGGATGTGATTGTACCTTGACGGGGTTTGGAGGACCAATTATTGGTCAAGGAGTAGATTTTAATATACATTCCTCTTGCATGAATTTCAACTCTTGTCGGAATTTTTTTACTTACTTTGTTTTATTCCACTCATTGTTTTTTTCAACATGAGCTTGAGGATAGGTTATTGATTACACACTTTTGGCCCACCCAAGGTCAAAATTATTGATAAAAGCTATTTGGGGGGGGGCATTGCTAAGTGTTCATTTTTTGACTTAGATTTTCTACAGTGTACATGTGTGTTGTTGAACGTAGTTCTTCTCAAAATTTATTTTCTCAATCCATTTTTTTTCATTTGTAAACACTTGCACGATGCACTTTATTCATCATTGAATTATTATCAACAATTATTTACAATATTAATAAATAACGATCTTACCATTTTAAAGAAACCACACATTTATATACCTCATTTCCTTTGCTTCCCTAGATGTTGTAAGAATATTAGCATACCATGAGTTGGTTAGTGTTTTAAGAATTCATGCCATCAAGTCAAAATTTACCTTGAACACTTTAAATCAGTCGATATGGTCTAATGTGTCAAATGAGTGATCACACAACCCTTTTCAAACAATGTTCATAGCTTTCATAACTCGTGAAGTTTAGACTACTTGATTAATGGGAAACCATAAATGTGTTATTTTATACCTATAGGTATAAGAATTTGTTTCTAAAATATGCATTGAGTTCTTATCCTTGAAAACTATAGTTACCTTCTTCTTGAGGTCAAAATGACATTTCAATCGACACTCCAAATTTGTGTGCAAAAGTACTTTTTAATTAAAGTCCACATATTTATTGGAGTATTTCTTTGTTGAAAACAAGTTCTATATGTGCATCTCATATCTATGGTATATAGGATTTCAATTCGCTGAGAGACATCAACACAATTCATAAGAAAAATGAATATCTTAATCGAGGAAAATAGTATGTTTCCTTTGGCACACCTAAAACCCAACACTTGGAAAAATTATCAATTCCATGTAAAAGTCAACTTTGAGTTATCCCATAATGAAAAAAACTCCTATAACCCTAGAAAAACATATATAATAATTTCAAGTAGATTAGAACCAATTAAATATGAATGGAACATTCATTAAATTTGTGATACATGCAATGTGTTGAATGCAAGAACAATGAATTTGCAAGGAAAATCAACTTGACGATGGAACAATGATAAACTATAACCAAACACATAAGAGCGAGTCCAATCAATAGAAAATATTCATTAATTGAACTTTAAAAAGATAATATCAAAGGAAAAGAGATAGTAGATGACGAGGTTTGCTTAAAAATATAAAAGTGGATTCCCAAGACTAGTGGGTAATTGAAGTCTCGACACAATGCTAGGTGATGCCTCTTGTTTTTATTTGCAAAAATTGTAAGTCAAAGTATCTTTTTCAATGTTGGTAATTTTTTAAAATCATGAACCCATGTCAAAAACCGATTACGAACTAGAACAACCAGTGTTAATTAGCATCATAGTGTTGCTAATAAACATGAAATGCAAATCACATGTCTTATTCAATCGCTTCCAATTCACAAGTGCTCTCTTCCTTGTTCGCAAGTGTTAGATCATGCATAAGGTATTTGTTGTGAGAAGATCATGGTACAAAGAGCTTGTTTCTTCATCATTTCCCACTAGCTCCACTTACCCTTTATTTGACATTGTATATATGGTATAACAATATATGTCCCATCCCTTCTTAAAGCCATAAATATGTTTGTGTAGTGTCGTTGGTGTGAGTCATAATTGGGCTCAAGATTTTTCCATACTTTAATCGATATTTAATTTCCAAATAAAACATGTTATGGTCTTGATGCTATTTTTCTTACCTGACCTAATGCATGTTTTTGTAGTTTCATTGACATGATTGATAATTGAGTTAGGGATTTTCCCTTATTTTAATTGATATCTAATATTTAAATATAATAGGTTCTATTCTTAATAGTTTGTGGTATTTCTATTAATTTGAAAGGTTTCATTTTATTTGAACATTCAACAAGAGGATTTATTTGTCTTACAAAGAAAATATTCTTATACACCAATTTGAACAATTTTGTTTTATATACACACTCAAGAAGAGGGGGTCATTTTCCTTACAAAGAAAAGGGTCTCATACACTAATTTCAAAGATTCATTCTATGTGCACTCCTAACAAATTCAAAAACAGAGGTCAAAATTAAAGTACCATTTCTAAAAAGGATGAGAAAGTGTGGACTTTTCCAACTAAAAAAAATAGTAATTTATATTTCAAACACTCCATTCTATGTGTACTCCGAATAAATTCAAAGACACACATGGAAATTCAATGTCAAAATGAAGATACCATCTGTCAATAGGGAGGAGCAAG
>SNQJ01S0024873.1:38651-49638 GCA_010110895.2 Picea sitchensis
TTTTTTATTGGATAGGGACTTGAAAATCATGTTTGGTTTTTAGGTAAATGAGGAGTTTTATTTAAAATACTCTTTCCATACTCCTTTATTAAGGAAATATCAAGAGATTGCATGTTTAAGGAAATGATCCTACTATAAAAGAAATTATTCTCTCATGATTTTAAAGAGAAAAATTTATTAGGTATTATGAAGGAATAGTCCTCTCAAATATTTTCCTTATATGTTAGTCTGTGACTATTAAGGGTCATTGGTTTTGGAGCCTGATTATCTTCCTAATTCATATGAAGGTCAAAGAAATTGTAGGATACATAATTATGCCCCCCACCCCTGACCTTCAGGGGGTCGAAATTTTTTTTTAAATCAATTCAAATATTCTAATTCCGCAGTCAATCTGAACTGTTCATTATAAGGTCGCAGATTTGACGATAAAAGTTATGTTAAGGTTTTTTTCCCTAGAAGGAAACCCCTTTTTATGTATGAGGTAATTTTATTATGACAATGGAAGAATGTGAATATTGTATTCTGAGATAGGAGATTGTGAGAGAAAGAAGAGGACTTTACATCGGATGTGTTGTAGGTTGTATCTATCATTTGTTGGATAATAATAAATGAAGCACTTGGAAATTTCTCTGGTGGATGTAGCCCACATTGGGTGAACCACATATATTGGTGTCTCTATTGTATTGTGTATCTTCTGTGTTTTATTTCCGCATTTTTTTTTTTTATTGTTGTTTTTCTAACAAATGGGCATTATTTACAGTGATCTACTTGTATTTTTTATGTGAGCACTTTTAACTTATCTTTATTTAAATGTTCTTAATGTGAGAATTTTAGAGCTTAAAATGTATAGTCGTTGTGCCTTGTGCATGACTCTTACATTAGTAATGGAGACATTCATTTACTAGTTATTTTGAGTTATATTACCATATTTTGATGAGTTATAAAACAATATAGTGTTATGATATTGAGTAGCACCTTAGACTTCTATGTAATGTAGATAATATAATCTTGATGTTTTTATGTTTTTGTAAGGAATTTTCCATGTTTTCATGAACATGATTCAAGCTCCACTAGGAGTGGTGAGATGGATGACACCGTGGATTTTTAAACACATTGTGTTAGGCATGAAATCCTCTGCTGAATTTTAATTACTAACATGGACTTTATTTTAGGTATGTAATTTGAAATGAATGAAATAGAATGTTGAGTTCAATAAAAAAAAATTAATGCATATGAACATCGAGAGCCATTGCAGAAATATTGGTATGGTTTTTTATTTAGAGATAATGTAGTAAGTAAACTATGCTAATTGTAATCCAAATAATATATTATATATTTATTTGATTTGCTAATTTAGTAATTCATGCGTATTGAAATCCAATTAGTATATCTATATTCCATCTTCTTAGATTTATTTCTTTGAAAGGTTAGATACTTAAAGTTTATTTCAAGAACAAAAGCCAAAAGTTAGGAAGTGGAAACTATAGTGTATTATCATTTATTTAAGGTTTTTCTTTCTATATGCCTAGACCTATATGTAGGTTTCATGTTTTATTGAAAAATGATGATGAAAGAATAGTTGTCCAAGACATCTTATAAATTCTTAGATTTATTTATTTGAGAGGGTAGATATTGTGGGTTTATTTTAGGCACGAAAGTTAAAAGCTAGCCGGTAGTGGTAGATATATTGAATTATCATTTATTTAAGGTTCTATATTTTAGGTGTCTCAGCCTTTGCATAGATTTCATGTTTTCTTGGAAAATGATGATGGACATGTACTTACCCAAGACATCTTGTTGGTCATCTTGTTAGGTTATCTCACTTTCGACCCATAGTATGGATTTCTACTTCTGACCCCCCCTACATTTCCTTCTCATATAGGGAACTAGTTTGACTCACCCGCTCATGGGCATTGGGAATAGATTTAACTCACCAAATCATGGATACTTGGAACTGGTTCAACTTGTCGACTCATGGATATCATACACTAATTTGACTCTTCAACTAGTGACTCATTGTTTGCAAATTAGTTCATGTCGCAAGGTGGGAAGCATTGGTTCCTTGCATGGTGTGGGTAGCATTAGTTTGACTCATGATGTGGACATTAGTTTGACTCATGGCTCAGGTAGAATTGGTTCAACTCATGGTGTGGGCATCGATTTGACCCACAATGTGGATAGTTGTCTATTGATCATGGCATAGGTTGTAACCTTAACACCTCCCCACCTCCAATATTCCCTTCTCATATAGGTCACTAGTTTGACTCACTGATTCATGGATACAGGTACCATTGGTTCAACATATTATGGATCACTTCCCATTGGTAATAGTGTGGATTTCTACCTCCAACACCCCTAACCACTTATATGTCCTTATCATATATGGAATTGGATTAACTCGTGAAATCACAGACATTGAGCACCAATTCAACTCACTAACTCGTGGATACTAGGAACTTGACTCATCAATTCATTACTCATTATGAGGGCATTTTATCAACTCATTACATGGGAAATAATTGTTTGAATTGTGGTGTGTGCAAAATTGGCTCAATCCTTGGTGTGGATTGCCACATTTAATACCCCCTTGCATGCCCCTCTTATAGAAGGCATGGTTTTGACTTATCGACTTGAAAAAAATGATGGTTTGGATTTATACCTCCAACACCTCCCCACTAATGTCACCCCTAAGTTGCAATCATTTTCGTTCCACATAGTGGTTCAATTCATGACATAGATTGCAGTGACCTCCAACACCACACTCCCTCGAGCCTTTCCCATGCCAAGTACTAGTTAGATTCATCCATTCATTGTGTGGATTACTACCTACAACACCCTCCCTTTCATTACCTTCTCACATTAATCACTAGTTCAACTCATCAACTCATGGTGTGGATTGCTACCTCCAACACCCCCATTACATGTTTTTTCTCATATGTTTTTCTCATAGAAAGCGATATTTTTGACTCATGGAATACATGTGAATCATCAAATCAAGGAATTGGTTTGATTCATTACCTCATGGATGTTGGGCCCCTATTCAACTCACAACTCATGGCATAGAAAACGATTTTACTCATGGCACGGGTAGCACTAGTGCCACTCATGGTGTGGGAAGCACCAATTCAAGTCATGGTGTGGGCCCGAATTTGACTCATCGAATGTATTGTTACCCTAGATTATATTCCCTTATCATATAAGGCACCGGTTCATTTTTTGAACTCAAGGATACTAGTTGGCATTGTTTTGACTCACTAACTCATGGATACTAAGCACTTGGTGGACTCACTAACTCATGACTCATGGTGTGGGAATTATTTCGACTCATGGTGTGTAGCATTGATTCAACTCATATTGTGGATTACTACTAATTGGTTTGGCATTAACTCATGGCTTCTGGAATGGACATTGGTTGGAATCTTTGTGTGAGTAGCACTAACTTGAATCATGGTGTGGGAATCGCTTACACACAATGTGGGTAAAATTGGTTAGACTAATGATGTGGGTAGCACTATCTCTACTCATGCTGTGGGAAATATTGATTAGACTCATGGGGTGGGTATCACTCATTCAATTCATGGTGTGGGCATTGGTATTAGTTTAATTGATGTTATCGATTGCTACCCACTAGTTCAACTCATGGTGTGGATTGTCAAATGCACACTTTCATCCCTTGGAGGGGTGAGTGTTTATAGATGATAATATGCATATATGTCAAAATGTACATATTCAACCCTTGAGAGAATGTGTGGTATGAGATGAAGATGTGTGTATGTGTAAACTTCAACCCCCACCATTCACCCTCACCAAGAGGGAAGGGATTCATTTGTATGTGCATAGAAATGCACACCACCCACTCCCTACATACCCTTCTAATATAGATCATTTATCTTCACTCTCCAACTCATGGATACTGGGCATTGATTCAATTCAATGTCCTTCACCATCCACCACACACTCTCATAGTGAGTGAAGGTGTTTATTTATATACACACACAAATGAACATCTCTCACCTACCCCCCACATTCCACTTCTTAAGTATCCTTCTTATATAAAAGATGTGTCTTCACTTTTCTAATTCATGGATATTAAACACTAGTTGAACTCAATGTGGATGATGTTAATGTTGGTCCCACTCATAATATATATTTCCACCTACAATACATATGAGGTATGAGGTAATACATTGGCATAGATCTCTCTCTATCACTGAAGCATCAAATCCTTGGAAAATGACTAAGGCATCATATACTTTAATGCATCAATTTAAATGTTTTCGTGTCAATCGACAACTTATAAAAGACTATATATATGGGTATGGGTTGGTGCCTACCCTAAACTTAAGTATGTGTATGTACCATGCTCTTGGCTCTTTGTATGTAGTGAATCTTCAATACCTTTTTTTTCATGCGAAAAAAACAGTTTCACTGTTATTCTATTAGAATCAAATGAAACTTTTTGTTACAATTGTTTCAAGAAAGTGTCTTTCAAGAAGAACTGTGTACTTTCTCCTTCTACATTAATTACCTATGGAGTCCATAAAAATCACTTAAAGTGTCATATACAAAATTTTAACATATATGTTGTATCTTTACATTTTCATCCTAGAAGTGTAAAATTTTCCAGATATAACAATAGATCCATCCTCCATGTCTTCATAATAAAGCCATCCTAAAAAGTTGTCGAGTGCCTTTTTAGATAGGTTGTCCGCTTCTTTGTTAAACTGTCTATGAATGTGCATAAAATTTATAGACTCGAATCCATTCTTTAATATTATGATCTTGTCTTTCCAATGACTGAGATAAATAAGATCCAAGTTGGACTTGTTGTTTATCCAATCGATAGTGACCTTGGAGTCACCTGCCACCATTAGATTTTTTATGGAGATACGAGTGGTTAGTAAAAGGACTCCCCAAAGTCCCATTAGTTCGGATTTCATATTATTTCATGTACCTCCAGCAAAGTGTGATTTGGCAGTGTGCCTAAAAGAGATTTTCAGATAAATTCTTATGCCATACTTATTTTCTGCAACTGCACCATCGAAAAATCCAATTGAATTGTCATCAAAATAAATTGGATTTAGTAAAAGATCCAATTTATCTTCTTCCACTTTGATTTTGTAATATTTTATAGAGAGAATAATTTTATTATGAATCAAAGGATCAAATCTGTTCCAGTTTTCGAACAGAATTTTGTTCCTAAATTTCCAAATACCACACATAATCAGAAAAGGGACATGTCTTAAATTTGAAAATTTAAAGAACCAAAGTTTTAGATTTTCCTCGATAGTGGTACTCTTCCATTCATTGTCAATCCTCAGAGTTTTAAGCATCTAAAACCAAATGTTTTGATTTTTTTGGCAATCCACAAATAGATGTGTAGCAATTTCTTCATATTTTAAACAAAGGATGCATACTGAGGGGCCAATGCCACCTCTTTTCTGAAAGTTAACACTAGTAAGGATACAATCCTTAATGCATAACCGCATGAAACAAATCATTTTGATTGGAATATTCACAGTCCAAATATCTCTGTACCAACACTTATTTTCTTCCAGATTGTTAACAAAAAGAATGGACTGATATGCTAGTTTGGCAGTGACATTACCTGTCGCTCGATTCCAAGACCAGACTAGTTTGTCATTATCAGTTTTGAGACGAATGTCGTTTCTTCTCAAGTTCGAGAAAAGTTTTTCCCATTCTGTACCAATTGAATTGGTAAAACCCAACTGAATGGAATCTATCCATTGTTGATAGGATTCGGATACACCGGTTGTTGTCGCTTGAGCTAAAGAATAGATGTGGTGACTGTTTAAATTTTGGAGAATCAGAAAAGAAAGTTGGAAAGAATTGTTGCAATCGATGAAGGGGTCATGGCCCAAGACAACACGTTGGCCTATCCCTATCTCTGAAGCCAACCATCTCTTTATGATCGGGAGAGAGTGCAAGAAGTTCATCCAGATAACAGACGAGCCTTGGGAATTATGACCATCACTGCGCAACCATGATACGATATCAACACCCTTACTATATTTCTTGTAGAGGATTGAATTCCGAATTCCTGTACTGAAAATACCTCTCCAATAGGATTTGGCGGCGAGTGATTGTGCTAACCAAGAAATCTATTTAATTCCCTAGCCTCTGAACTTCTTTGGCTTAGCTAAATTTTTCCATTTAGTGAGGTGAAATACTGTGTATTTCTTACCTCCTTTCCAGATGAATCTAGTGATCATAAGCTGGATACGTTGGAGCATAGAGGTAGGTAATTTATCCAAGCTAAGCCAATAGACTAGTATACTTTGCAAGAATGAATTTTCTAAGGTAAGTATACCTCCTAAAGAGAGCCAACGAAAGGTCCAGTTCTCGATCTTCTTGTCAATCTTCTTAATTAACCACATCCAGTCATTAACTCTGTAATTATTTGGCTTTAGGGAAAAACCAAGGTACTCCATCCCTTGTTCAAGAGTCTCGGTCTTAATATTGTAACATAAAAATAAGTTGTTCTTGAGGTTTGGATCAATATTTTGAACAAGGAAAACATATTTGTGGCAATTAATGGACATCCTTGTTACAGCACAAAAATTGGAGAGAATGGTTTTTAAAGTCATCCAGTATTCTAGTTTCCCAGATCCCAAAATGAGGACATCATCTACGAAAAGAAGATGAGAGATAAAAGTATTGACTGCCACTTTGAGTCCTTGGAAAGTTCCCGAGGCAATGACTTGTGTCATCATCCTACTGAGTGCTTCGATAACTAACAAGAAAAGCAGTGGAGACAATGGGCATCCCTGACATAGTCCCCGATGAGATTTAAAGAAGTCTTTTGGGACGCCATTAACTAGTACAGTCATCTTGACAGAGGTAACACAACCCATAATCCACTGTGAAACACGCCATTCTAAGACAATCTAATCAATAAGCAAGCAGAGGAATTTCCAACTGACATTGTCGTAATCTTTTTTTAAATCAAGATTTAAGATGATAGAGTTTTGGTTTTTCTTCTTTGTTGAGTGAAGAAATTCTTGAGTGATGCAACAACATAAAAAATCAGCCTATCCTTCAGGAAGACAAACCGTTCAATGGAGATGTAGTTGGCTAGTTTATCTTTGATCTGGGAAGCTATGACCTTAGAAATAACTTTATAGGCGAAGTTGCAAAGAGAAATGGGCCTGAAGTCATTAAAATTGGCTAGTTTGTTGATTTTGGGAATGAGAGCAAAGAAAGTTGCATTTAAATCTCTTGGGATATATCTTGTAGTATGAGATTCTTCCACGACCTTGAGTAAATCTAGACCCATGATATCAAAGAAACTGTGAGAAAATTCCTGTGTGCAGTGATCTGGACCAGGACTTTTTTATTTAGGCATATTGTCGATAGTGTCTTTAAGATCTGAGATCAAAACAGGTTTTCCTATCTCCACATTATTTGTATCTTTAAAGAAACACAGAATCATCTTAAGAACATCAAGCTGGATATCAATGTTCTCATATTCAATAGCACTGTACTGAGCTTTGAAGTGGTTAAAATCCAGCTTATGTAACTCAGAATCTGTAGTAATTGAGTTCCCTTCTGCATCCGACAAGTCCCAAATAGTATTTTGGCCGAGTCTCTAAATCGTATACTTGTGAAAGAAACTAGTATTCTTGTCGCCTTTCTCAATCCAAATCTCCCGATCCCTAAGTCTCCAGGTAGCTTCATCTATGGATAATATCTCATTCTTCCTTTGTGTGAGATTTTGTAGTGAAACCATGTCCTCTGCTTCAAAGATATGGGTAGGACTCTTAGCAAAAAGATCATAAATTTGTTGTTCAATGGAGACAATGTCGGCATTCATTTGTAGTTTCTTTTTGGTCTGCCATTTAATGACAACTTGCTTCATATTTTTGAGTTTATCACAAAGGAGGAGAATGGCTGACCTGTCAGACCAACTTTGCATGTCTGCCCAGGTAGAATGGACAGGAGAGATGAACTCGGGATCACTAGTCCAAGAGCAGTTATATTTAAAGGGGGGTGCATTAGTCCATGGAGGTCCATCGATTTGAAGACAGATCGGATGATGATCTCAGATCGTTGTGGCTTCTACCTATGAATGAAAATGGTGATGTGCATCAACCAACTTGGAATCTAAGAGAAAACGGTCTAGCCTTTTAGAGATGCCATTTGATCCAGTTATGCTATTCCACTAGGAAGGTGTAATAACAGAAGGTTGAAGGTCGATGAGTCCCGAGAAAAGAAGGAGATTGTCAAAGTACTCAGCTAGAGGGTCAATCCGTGATTTTTCACCCCACACTTCATTAGCAGAGAGGGTGAAATTAAGATCACCCCTGATAATAAGATTGCCTTCACAGATAAAACCTGAATCAAATAACTTTTTCCAAAAGGGCTCACGATCCTTGTAAGGTGCATAACAATTAAGAAGTTTGATAGGGTCTTTAGAAATCTTTACCCTGCCTTCCAAAACAATACCTGCAGTTGTACCATAAGCAATAAACTCAACAAAAATAGGGTTCCAACCAGTGAGGAGTCCCCTGAAGCGGACTATAGAGTCTCAAGCTACAACATTCCACTGTGGAAGACATTGTAAAAAGAGGTTTTTTGCCTTGTCGCAATGGACCAAAGTTTCCTGGAGAAAGACTATGTCAGGCTTGATCTTCAGAAGTAATATCTTTAGGGAAGCTAGCTTAGTGGGGTGTCCAAACCCACGGAGGTTGAGTGAGAAAACGATCATTAAGCAACATCTTTGGACGACATGGATGCTCTAAGGGCCATAGGAGAGAGACATTCAGGTTCTCGTGAAGGAGAAGAGGAAGGGATGGGGGGAGGCTTAGTAAAATTAAAGCTAGAAAGACCGCCTTCTATAGAGCCCGACAACTTTTTAGGAGGTCTAAAACAGGATTTCCTATCGGTAACGTTGGATCGGTTTGGGACGGGGTTGGAGTTTGAGTGTGTAATAGAGAGGGGGAAGGGGCAAAGAGGTGCGAGTGAGAGGGTATAAGAGGGTTGTATATCGAGAGAAGGGTCGGAAAGTGGATAAGTTGTAAGGGAGAGGGGTTGTCGAGGGAAAACTACAATCGAGGAAGAAGAGGGTAGGGAGGAAGGAAAGGGAGCAGTAGAAGGACAGTGATCGAGACTTGGTAAACCAATTTGAGGGGTGAGGGGTCGTGTGCAATCATATTGTACAGGTGCCTTAAGAGGATCTAGTGAGGTGGGGGAAGTGTCGACAGGGGGAGGGGCCACATTGAGGGGGATAGGGTTAAGAAAGGAGGCATCCAACTTGTTTAGGAGAAGATTCAAGAATTCTTCAAAAATGTCTAGAACCCAAGACTCATTGTTTTTTAAATACAAAAGCCTGTCTTCAAAGAGTTTATAGAATAATTCAGGAAAGAAGTCATTCATCTTACCTAGGAAGGTATCGCTACCCAAAGTTTGTGGCAAAGGAGATCCTGTTTGTTTCAAAATGGACCTGAGAAGTGTTATTTTTGAAAATGAACAGGTTTTCCTCAGGTGACATGTCTGCCAACAAAGATGGCACCGAAAAGGCTCCCTCCAGAAGTCAATAGGTTGTCTGAAGGAAAGATCCCTGAAGTTGACATCAATGGAATCTGGGAGGCCGAGTTCAAGATCGATTTCAACCAAAACCCACGCTACACATTTATTAGTCCAACTTAGTGAGCATGGGTCAAAGTAAATAAACTTACCAATGGTGTTCGCAACCACTTCAAGGACTGGTAAGGACCAAAGCTCTATCCAAAAATCAGGCAAGAGCATCCACAAGTATCTTTTGTTAAAAGAACCAGAGAAGGGATTGAAACCAAGTGTCCAGCGTTTAAGCATGAGTACTCCCCTATCTATTGTCCACGGGGAATCGAAAATCAACTATAAGTCTGCTTCAGACAGGAAATGGAAGATGTACCAGTGGTTGGAGAGGAGGCTTATCCTTGGGAATTAACCAAGGACTGGTTTCCAGAACTCCTGTAACCACAAAGAAAGGCAAGCTTTGTGCATCTTAGTATAGTAGAATTTTCCAACAAGGGCACGCTTGGAAATACTGGCGAGCTTGTCCAAGGAAATGTCTTTGCCAAGAGTGCAGACAGAGGGGGATTGTCTAACCTTCCAAGTCTTATGTTTACGATTAGCTCGGGCTCTGGCTCCAGTGGATCTGTTAAGGCCTGCACCTTTGGAGAAAAAAGGAGTGCTAGCAGAAGGGAAAAGGGTGGTCGGGATAGTGGAAGATCCTGAAGGTGGAGAAGTGGAAAAAGGGTGGGAAGGAGAAAAGGAGCAAGGGGGTAAACAAGGAGATGACTGTTGAGGTAGGGAAGAGTCCGTTGGAAGTAGACAGTCAGGCGCGTGATCAGGGGCAAAAAATTTTCCATCACGAGGAGGGTGCAAATCCGAGGGAGGAAGAGTAGTCAGTTGAGGGGGGGACTGAAGAGGGGTAGTCGTCAAGAGGGGATTAGTCTGAGGGTGACACAAGCATTCGTAGAGAATCTTGTAGGTGTCGTCAGTTAAAAAATGATTGTCGCGTGCCCAAATAGCATCGTCTTCAGCCCACGAAAGGTCAATCTTGTCAGCCACATAGAGGGAAGATACCTAAGCTAGCGGGGATCCACGTTAAAGGGAAGAGATGGAAAAAAATTTTGGCAAACCATGGAGAGGGGAGTGACTAGGAGAGGTAGAACCACTGGAGTTAGTATGCCTTTGAAAAATTGGATCCACGTTTGCAGAGAATAAAAAACAGTTTGTGTTGCGCAAGGCCGCCAAATCAAAAAGGAGTCACGTCTGAACACTAGGAGCCATGGAGCCGCGGTGTGTAAATTCTACCAGATTTATGGTCAGCACCCTGCCAATCAGATCCATGTCTAGTGTGTGGTTACACTGTTAAACGAGCGACGGGGATCCCATACTCTGGAAACCCTAGATCCCGTACCGATACTCATTTTCAACAACATGGTTTATGCATTCGAATATTATTTTACATAATTACTTT
>SNQJ01S0024873.1:49763-64463 GCA_010110895.2 Picea sitchensis
AAATAATCTTTCATAAATTTAACATTAATCAGGGATACAAAATTGTTCATTCTTTATTATGGTATCCAACCTCTTTGGATCCGATATATGTAAGAATAATGTAGTTTAAAATTACATAAAGGAATACAAAAATTAGCAATATCACGGGTCCCATGTTTCTCTTTCAATGACATTGTGATGCAATTGTGAATGTGTAACCAAAAGAAAAATATAATAAAGTTGAAAGGGCTATGTGACATGTGAAGTCTAAGTGTTTTCAAAGTTCAATGTTTTTTTAAGGATGAGGTACTGAGAAAACGGAATGATTAGGTGAATATTCCTAATCATTCCTTTTCTCAATTCCTCATCCTTCACAAACATTGAACCCTAATTATAGGTAATTATAAAAGTTGAAGATTCCTAATCATTCCGTTTTCTCAATACCTCATCCTTCAAAAACATTGAACCCTAATTATAGGTAATTATAAAAGTATTTAATGATAATACTTTAATACTTAGAGTATAAATAGTATTATTCATACATATCAAAAATTATAAAAGTATTTGATGATAATACTTTAATACTTAAAGTATAAATAGTATTATTCATACATATCAAAAATCATATTTGTATGTTATCATTAAAGTAATATTAAAGTAATATGGATGAAATCAATTGGTTAAAGTTTTGAATTTTTATTATAAAAATTCATGTTTAAAGAGATGTGCCATGTTAATGTAGAGATGGTGTTTATAGCTCCTCATAAATCAATAAAAGAGTTTACTCACTAAAAAAGATTTATATAATTTTTCCTTTCTGTGTTTTTTCTTTTTTTTCATATATTTTCTTTTTTTCATATGTATAAATCCAATCTTCTCTATTTTATTGATAACAATCACATGAATAATGACCAAAAAGTGGTGAATATTCTTAAAAAACTATATGTTGAGGTGTAAGGCACAATACAATTTAGAAACACGCAAGTGAAAAACATCAATAACCGAAAATTGTCTCATTTTATTATTCATAGACACTTTCTTTCAACATTGTAGCACTTTGAGTGCTCCTTCTCTATCAAACATTAAAGGAGTCTTAAACTTATTAATAAACTCCAAATCCAACCTCAAAAATATGATTTTTTCACAATTTTGCACCCAAAAAAGTTGTTGAAGAGGATCAACTACTATATGTATACTTAGCCTCCAATAACACAACAATCAACGCTTTAAGTACAGGATTCAGCACAGGCAATAAACTAAAATCTATCTTAAAGATTAACAAATACACAACCAACCAAACAATTCAACTTTAAAATGTTCAATTGTTGTTTAGATCGATCAGTATTTATCTTAAAATGTTAATTGATATTTTGATAATTTATCTTTTTAGTTTCTTGAACATTTTGCGATCCAAATTCTAAGACCACTTTATATATAAAAAAGAATAATAATAATAATAATAATAAAAGTAATAATAAAATGTTGAAATATTTTATAATTTAGTCTAATAAAAAATCATTTTGTATAAAAAAATCTTAATAGTAATAATAAAAAGTTGAAATATTTAGAATTTATCAAAAAGAACCAAACAAAAAAAAAAAAGTAACTTGTTTATACATATTAGTGTATTTTTTATTATTTAGAGAGTTCTTATTCTTTTCTTCACTAAGTGTATGAATAGATAAATGTAATTTTCATGGTATTTAGAATACCACTATTCTTGTATTTTGTAATACCTAGGAGATGTTAAAGTCTATAGTGTAATTAGGTTTAAATGTTATGATTTATTTCATCATTTTTTTAACAAATTAATATTTTTTTTGTTTGCTATCACATCCATGACTTGGAGGACTAGCCTTTAGCTAAGAAACCGTGACCTAGGGGCATATAAGCCATCAAAATCACTCAGTGACCGCACTCGACCTAGGCCACACCAACCCTTAACTTCCTAGATTTTGTAGGTGTCTCTTCCCCCATTATAACAGGTTTCCAACTTAGGTGTCTCTTCCCCATTATAACAGGTTTCAAACTTAGGTGTCTCTTCCCCATTATAATGATATAAAATATGCATAGTTACTAGCATGCATAACTATATAAAATACGCATCACTATCATGTGATGTAGTACAATTTTTTTGTTATTATACAATTATTTTTATTGTTGTAGAGGTTATTACTTCAACAAATCGTCTATGGTTCAAATTCTGTAAAAATATGTTTCCGCACACTCATTCGATAACAAACTAGGTCGGAATTGATTCAATTAGGTGTTTGGTGCCCTAATTATTTGTCAGCACAAAAGGGATTTTTTACAGTTTGGGCGTTTTATTTTGTGCACCAATTTCGTCATCATCTCTTTGGGATTTCTATTTTTGTTTTGAACAATGTGCTTTTGGGGTTTCTATTTTTGTTTTGAAAAATGTTCTTTTGTATTGAAGTCTTTGAACTTTATGTTTCACAATTTTTCGATTTTTAGTTGTTTGTAGCTACGCATATTTTCTAATTATGTTGAGCACTTTTGAGAGATTCGAGAATTTTAAATTCTCATTTGTTGAATTCTACAGTTTTTTTAATGCCCAGGAGGGTATTTTTATGAAATTTAGTGCAGTTTTTTTTATCTATTTCAAATTTCCCAAGTCAACTATTCAATCTTTGGTTTCCTAGCCTTCCCATGCTAAATCATACTTGGAAAGAAAAAACAACAACATTAGCATAAGTTAAACTTCTGGGCAGGGATCATTGTATTCATATCTTCTTTCATAATAAAATACCACCTATTGTCTCTTTTATTTCTAGCGTATTTGTATTACATGCAATATATTTGACAAAATGTCTATTAGTAGAGTGCAGGTAAATTGTTTGTGAAAATTTGTCAACCAAATTAGAGCATCAAGAACCTTTATTGCAATGAAGGTCATAATATACATGCCCGTTCTATTGGGGATATTATAGTGGTATCAGAGATGGTGATATTTCCAATCTATGTTTGCATCAAATTACTTTCCTTCTCCAAAGGAGGGAAAAAATCATTGGGGTATTTTTGCGGAATATTTTTAGGGAAAAAAAGAGGGTGGCACACTTCAGCCTCAAATATCAAACTTTATGAGTAGAATTTGGAAAAACAAATTGGATATTTGAATTCTTCTAGGAAAAATACCCAATTTCAAAAAACAAATCGGTCGAAACAAAGTTCGAGAAGTAAACTTATCAACATTTCAATTTCGGAAAAAATTCAGGGTTTTTTTCTGGAAAAAGCCTTGCGATTTTTGTGAGCTTGTAATTGCATGGTTTACATAAGAACTAGAGATAAAAATCAGCATGGACAAGGGGATGATAGAGCTTATGTAGGACATGAAGGAAAATAAGGAGAATATGGTAAGGGCGTGGGAGAAGTTATACTTATTAGTTGAGAAGAAGAGAAAAAGGCCCAAATCTAGAAAGGTTGATGAAGCCAAAAACTCAACTCATGATGGGGGTTTTGGAGAATCACAAAGGGACTTGAATACATCTAGCCATATTGAGGATATATGCAAAGAGTAAGACCAAACAATAGCCTATGAGACATCATCATAATTTACTGATGAGGTTGGTGACACTAGCATGTTGGATGGGTATACCTCTAATGAATCAACAAAAATTGAGGATACAAAACGTGACGATGACCATATGTTCCAATCAGCTGATGTTGGGGACCCAACATCTTTCACTATGCATGATACTTATGATGAAGGTATAAGGAAAGAATCTAAGCATGATGAGGATCCAACGCCTTACCTCATTTATGATACTGATATTGATGAGGACTATGTGATTGTACCTTGACAAGGTTTGGAGGACCAATTATTGGTCAAGGAGTAGATTTTTATATACATTCCTCTTGCATGAATTAAAACTCTTGTCGGAATTTTTTTACTTACTTTGTTTTATTCCACTCATTGTTTTTTTCAACATGAGCTTGAGGATACGTTATTGATTACAGACTTTTGGCCCACCCATGGTTAAAATTATTGATAAAAGCTAATTTTTGGGGGCATTACGAAGTGTTCATTTTTTGACTTAGATTTTCTATAGTATACATGTGTGTTGTTGAACGTAGTTCTTCTCAAAATTTATTTTCTCAGACCATTTTTTTCATTTGGAAACACTTGCACGATGCACTTTATTCATCATTGAATTATTATCAACAATTATTTACAACATTAATAAATTACGATCTTACCATTTTAAAGAAACCACACATTTATATACCTCATTTCCTTTGCATCCCTAGATGTTGTAAGAATATTAGCATGCCATGAGTTGGTTAGTGTTTTAAGAATTCATGCCATCAAGTCAAAATTTACCTTGAACACTTTAAATCAACCGATATGGTCTAATGTGTCAAATGAGTGATCACACAACCCTTTTCAAACAATGTTCATAGCTTTCATAACCCGTGAAGTTTAGACTACTTGATTAATGGGAAACCATAAATGTGTTATTTTATACCTATAGGTCTAAGAATTTGTTTCTAAAATATGCATTGAGTTCTTATCCTTGAAAGCTATAGTTACCTTCTTCTTGAGGTCAAAATGACATTTCAATCGACACTCCAAATTTGTGTACAAAAACACTTTTTAATTAAAGTCCACATATTTATTGGAGTATTTTTTTGTTGAAAATAAGTTCTATATGTGCATCTCATATCTATGTTATATAGGATTTCAATTCGTTGAAAGACATCAACACAATTCATTAAAAAAATGAATATCTTAATCCAAGAAAAGAGTATGTTTCCTTTGGCACACCTAAAACCCAACACTTGGAAAAATTATCAATTCCATGTAAAAGTCAACTTTAAGTTAGCCCATAATGAAAACAACTCCTATAACCCTAGAAAAATATATAGAATAATTTCAAATAGGTTAGAGCCAATTAAATATAAGTGGAACATTCATTAAATTTGTTATACATGTAATGTGTTGAATGCAAGAACAATGAATTTGCTAGGAAAATCAACTTGATGATGCAACAATGATAAACTATAACCAAACACATAAGAGCAAGTCCAATCAATAGAAAATATTCATTAATTGAACTTTAAAAAGATAATATCAAAGGAAAAGAGATAGTAGATGATGAGGTTTGCTTAAAAATATAAAAGTGGATTCCCAAGAATAGTGGGTCATTGAAGTCTCGACACAATTCTAGGTGATGCCTCTTGTTTTTATTTGCAAAAATTGTAAATCAAAGTATCTTTTTCAATGTCGCTAATTTTTTAAAATCACGAAGCCATGTCAAAAACCTATTACAAACTAGAACA
This sequence comes from Picea sitchensis, assembly GCA_010110895.2. Taxonomy (NCBI): domain Eukaryota; kingdom Viridiplantae; phylum Streptophyta; class Pinopsida; order Pinales; family Pinaceae; genus Picea; species Picea sitchensis. The sequence goes on from SNQJ01S0024873.1 coordinate 55,044, forward strand.
ACCAGTGTTAATTAGCATCATAGTGTTGCTAATAAATATGAAATGAAAATCACATGTCTTATTCGATCGCTTCCAATTCACAAGTGCTCTCTTCGCTGTTCGCAAGTGTTAGATCATGCATAAGGTATTTGTTGTGAGAAGATCATGGTACAAAGAGCTTGTTTCTTCATCATTTCCCACTAGCTCCACTTACCCTTTATTTGACATTATATATATGGTATAACAATATATGTCCCATCCCTTCTTAGAGCCATAAATATGTTTGTGTAGTGTCGTTGGTGTGAGTCATAATTGGGCTCAAGATTTTTCCATACTTTAATCGTTATTTAATTTCCAAATAAAACATGTTATGTTTCTAATAGTTTGTGGTCTTGATGTTATTTTTCTTACATGATTTAATGCATGTTTTTGTAGTTTCATTGACATTATTGATAATTGAGTTAGGGATTTCCTCTTACTTTAATTGATATTTAATATTTAAATATAATAGGTTTTATTTTTAGTAGTTTGTGGTATTGTTATTAATTGGAAAGGTTTCATTTTATTTGAACATTTAACAAGAGGATTTCTTTGTCTTACAAAGAAAATATTCTTATACACCAATTTGAACAATTTTGTTTTACATACACACTCAAGAAGAGGGGGTCATTTTCCTTACAAAGAAAAGGGTCTCATACACTAATTTCAAAGATTCATTCTATGTGCACTCCCAACAAATTCAAAAACAAAAATTTGAGGTCAAAATTAAAGTACCATCTCTAAAAAGGATGAGAAAGTGTGGACTTTTTCAACTAAAAAAAATAGTAATTTATATTTCAAACACTCCATTCTATGTGTACTCCGAATAAATTCAAAGACACACATGGAAATTCAATGTCAAAATGAAGATACCATCTGTCAATAGGGAGGAGCAAGTGGGGACTTTTTCCACTTAAATGGAGAGGAAAGATACACATGGAAACTCAATGTCAAAATGACGATACCATCTCTCAATAGGGAGGAGCAAGAGGGACCTTTTCCACTTAAATGGAGAGGAATTGTTATGCAGTGAGGCATATGGATTGTAATAAATGCTAAGAAATTGATATGTCCCTTGGCATATGGGGTGTAATTATTAAACATGTATATTGCATTTAATAGTTATTCTAATTATTTGTTTCGAAACTCATGGAGAGAAAGGTAATACGCATATTTCCAAGGACCAATGGGACCCAAAGTTGGTTTGCTATCCATGCAAATCTTTCTACTATATAGTCGAATAATAGAACAAGTGTGTTTAAGTTGGAATGCCAAATAAAAAGTCAATCCAACTAAGTCTATCTAGCCAAAGGCGTTTTGATCTACTTCCTTTAAAAACAAATGTACACATGAGAGAGTATTTAGAACTCAAGCGACGTGTAATGATTAAAGCATTGCTCAACACCATAATATGTTGCATTAGATAGTAGCAACATTACCTTTTCTTGGAATGTTATGTAACTCTTGCTTTCAATACTTGCCTCTTACACTAAAACTATCAACTTTTAAGTATTTTAAGTTTAATTTACATGCGCAAATATGGTTTTGGTCATAAACAAATTTATATCAAGTTATCATAAAATTCCAGCAGTTGGGATTAACGACATTTTAAACACTAAACTAAAAATTAAAAATACCCATTTAAACAACATCATTACCAAAACTTAGTATTAACATATAATTGAAAATTTAAAGTAAATTAAGCATAAATGAAATGAAAAACTATATACTTAACATAAACTATGTTTCTCTTTTTCTTACAAACACATCGTGGATTGCTTTTTTTCTTCCAATAAAAAATTCCTCAAATTTATAAAGTGTATAAATTCGTTTACAATTTCAATTGCTGCGAGCTCTTAGTCATCAAACAACGCCAAGGATAGGAACCCAAAACAAAAAGAAGTCAAACAAGGAGGAAGACTAGACGAAACCGATCAAGAGGAACATCTATAGCGAGGCTCAAGTAGTCAAAAACTATATTTAAAAGCTGGCCGCAGATCTTCTGCTAATGAAGGACAGCCGTCATCGTTCAAAAATGTTAATGGAGGATATGGGACTATCTATCCCATTTTCACAGTGGAAGACCGAGAGTCTTCCCACCACTCCATTTAGTGCTCTCTTTGAGAGAGCATCCGCCTCCCCATTGAGAGATCGAGGTATGTGGAGGTAATTGATGTCGAAGAAATGCTCGGAGAGATTCCTCGTGAGATGCAACCAGCCCTCGATATGAATAGAGTGAAGCTTGCACTTTTTAGTTATCCAGTCTATGATAACTCGAGAGTCACCAAGTACGAGAAGATGGTTGATAGACCACATGGCAGCAAGAGTGAGGGAGACCCACAGTCCCAAGAGCTCGGCCTTTATATTGGTTCCCCCCCCACAGTTTAGGAACCACTTGGTGACCCTCGTCGGGTGATGTTTGAAGGTGCCCCCAGCCCCACAAACACTGCCATCCAACTGAGCAGCTCCATCGAAGCAAACAAGGGTATGTCCAGTCGCCAACTCGAAGTTGCAAGCTTTTGTAGAGAATGTCTTAACCGATGAGGGCTGCCAGCAGAAGGCTGCCAGAATTCTATGAAAGACACGCCTCACTGAAGGAGGGAGATCTTCAAACATTGTAAAATTCCTCTCAATCCAGATATGCCAGCATGCATAAACCACCAAGCACATAGGGGCTGATTTTTGAGAGGTCCACGAGGAAACACAATCAGATATAGAAAGGCCGCTCCACTTACAGGAAAGTGTGAAATGATTTAATAACAGACTCCAGAGCTCAGTAGTAAAGGAACAGTGGACAAGGCGGTGGCTGGTGTCCTCAGTATTTTGACGGCAGAGCATGCAAATCCCCGGGCCTTCCCAGCCTCGCCGACGAAGTGCATCCTAGGTGAGAATTCGCTCCTTTCCAACCAACCAGATGAAGAGTTTCATCTTGAGGGGGACTTTCCAGTTCCAAATCTGAAACGCCCAGGAAAAATCGGGGCAAATGTTGAGCTGATGCAGGAGGGCGACATAAATGTTTTTGACTGATATGTGGCCCGTGGCATCCCCCCCAGCCCACAATAAAACATCAGGGCCGTCGGACAGTGAGACGCCCGCGCTCTTGAGTGCAGTGATAAACGACGCCCAATCCATGGCACTCTGTCCACTGAGAGATAGCTCTCCACTCCCCGCCCAGTTATTTGGAAAATGGAGCTCGCCATTTGGGGCCCTCACCTGTGCAAGAGTCGTTATGTTTTTTGACTGTAGGATCGATCTCAACAATGGTGAGAGCAGCGACCGGTCGTCTAGACCGAGAATTCGGTCCCTTCCAAGGAGGATCTCACAGCCCGCACCCGGCTTCCACCTGAGCCAGTGAAGAATGACTGGCGAAGAGGCTATCAATCCTTTCTAGAATGGGGAGGCTCTTTGTTGATTGAAGGAGGTCTTTCTAATCCATTGATGTAACGGTTGTGAGCCCAGGTACTTGTCCATTATGATACGGTGCCAAATGCTATCATGGGAGACAGCACGCCAGAAAGAATTTGCCAGAAGGGCCTCGTTGAAGTGGGAGAGATTCTTGAGCCCCCAACCCCCTGCTCTCCTGAGCTTTGACAGGAATTGCCAGCTACAGAGATGAATGTGAGGTTTACGATCTAGACCAGACCAAAGAAAATGGAAAGAAAGCCTTCTAAGAGTAATAAGAATCTTCTTTGGAATACGCTCCAGTGTCATCCAGAAGACAGCCAGGCTCTGCAGCAATGATTTAACCAAGATCAAGCGGCCTCCCAGGGAAAGCCAAATGTTGCACCAAAATCCTATCTTGCACTCAAAGATATCCACTAGCCAACGCCAGTCTCCAGGAGAGGAGGCTCCCATCTTCAAATGGCCTCCCAGGGAAAGCCAAATGTTGCACCAAAAGCCTATCTTGCGCTCAAAGATATCCACTAGCCAACGCCAGTCTCCAGGAGAGGAGGCTCCCATCTTCAAATGGAACCCCAGAAAATTGAAACCCTCGTTTAGATTAATAAAAGTGAAAGGGATGGAGAGTTTAAGGTTAAGGAGTTCCACCTCTGATAGTCCCCAGTAATGAATGGAGGATTTGGTATGATTGATGGTAAGTCCAGAGACGGAACTGAAAAGTCGGAGCACCTCCTGAATAACTAACCATTCCTCTGGATAATCTTTTGACAAAAGTAGAACATCGTCCACGAACATAAGATGGACTATCTTGATGAGATTTGTTACCTTAATGCCCGAAATAAGTTGCTCGGAAGTACTTTTGGCGAGGAGAAGGCTGAGACTTTCCATTATCAAGATAAAAAGGTAGGGGGAGAGTGGACATCCTTGGCGAAGCCCCCTCCCGCTTTTAAAGAAATTTGAAGCCTCCCCGTTGACCAGGACAGCAAAACTAGCACTGGAGACACAAGCCAGAATCCAAATAATGAACTTTTCTCCGAAGCCCACCGAGTGGAGAGCTAATCGCATAAAGTCCCAATCGATGCAGTCGAAAGATTTTTTGAGGTCAAGTTTCAGAATCAACGCCTTTACGTTCTTTTGTTTGATGCTGTGGATGCATTCGTGGGCCGCCCCAATAGCATCCTGGATCCTTCTGCCTTTTAAGAAACCCAGTTGCTCTGCTGAGAGACTCCTCCCAAGATAGGTCTTTAATCTGTTTGAGATGACTTTTGAGACTATCTTATAAATGAGGTTGCAAAGGGAAATCGGCCTGTAGTCATCAAAGGAGAGGGGGCTGTCTGTTTTCGGAATCAAGACTAGGAAAGTTGAATTTAGATTACCCGAGATCTTTCTTCTGATGCGGGTGTCCTCCACCATCTGTAGTAGATCCAAACCCACAAGGTCAAAGAAATAAATGAAGAATTCTGAGGTCCATCCATCTGGCCCGGGGCTTCTATCAGTTTTGAACTTTAGAAGAATGTCTTTAAGCTCTGTCAGATTGACTGGTTTGTAGAGATCCACGGCTTCAACATCAGTGACTAACTGGGGGAAGAGTCTAGCTGTATCGACTTTCTCTGGGAAGTTGTGATTGGAAGTGGCTTTATAAAGCTGTGAAAAGTGAGCAACGGCCTCTTCCTTAATGGCCTCCTGCCCTTGAATGACATCGCCCCCAGTGCTATTTATAGTCAGGATGAGATTTTTGGTTCTGTTATAGCTTGCAAGTTTGTGGAAATATCTTGTGTTGGCATCTCCGCTCTTCAACCAAGTGGCGCGGCTCCTAAGACGCCAAACGTTTTCCACATCGCGCAGTATGGCATTCCGGTTGAATTCGAGCAGTTTTAGATGACTGGACTCTTCCATTGTCAATGCAGAGATGGCAGAGCGGCTGATTAGCTTTGAAATTTCCGTCTCCAAAGAGAGTAAACGGCTCTGTTCCATAGATTTGTGTCTCAAGAACCAGGATTTAGTTTTTGATTTTAGGGCCCTTAGCTTCCAAGTGAGTCGGAGCTGGGGGTTTTCTTCGGAGAGAAACAGAGGATCCAACCAAACCGATTTAACAAGATCAGAGTAGTCCGTCGACTTAAGCCAGTCATGATTGAATTTGAAGGGTATCTGTCGGTGTAGCTCATTGAAACTCAGATGCAGAAAAATAGGGGCATGGTCGGAGAAGTAAGGGAACTGTACCCACGATGATGGAAGAACCGGAGAGGACAGTAAATTACCTGCCACAAGGCATCGATCAAGTCTTCTGGCGATTGCATCAGTTCCATTCCTTCCATTTCGCCACGTAGGGGATAGTCTGGACGGCCTAACATCAATCAGATTGTGTTGGGCAAATAACGCTCTGTAGAAGTCTTCAGAAGGATTTGGCAGGTAGGATCCACCCCAGGCTTCATCTGCAGCAAGAATGATATTTAGATCTCCGCCGATGATGAGATTGTTTAGTGAAAGAATCCCACTGGTTGCCAGCTGAGACCAGAACTGCTGACGTTCGGAGCATGGAACATAGCAATTAAGAATCGCCATCTCCATCTTTGAAGCAATGGGGTTGCCCAATAAAAGTAAACCCCCGCTTGTCAGGAAAGGTCTCAGCTCGAAGAGGTTGGGGTCCCATGCCACCAGCAGTCCCCCAGAAGTTCTTAGAGAACTAACCGCCGAGGAGAACCAGGAAGGTCAGAAATGATTCAAGAAGTCTCTGGCTTTTTGTGCTGACGAGAGGGTCTCTTGAAGCAGGATAATGTCGGGCTTTGAACGCTCCAGTAGTCTACGAAAGGAGGCAGCCTTGAGGGTGCCTCCGGTCCCTCTAATATTTAAGGAGAGCATTATCATTTCTTAGAGTGAGCCAAAGCCTTCATTGCTCTAAGGGGCTTATCATCCTGTAAGGAAAGATCTGAAGTAGATTGTTGTGTGCTGAGTGAGGCCTTCTTTTTTTTGGAGCTTCAGGTTTGAAGAGGGGAGAGTTTCGTTCCAATGCCCCGAGACCAAGCATAAGCCTTTCCATCAATACGGTGTGGGTTATATGGGCCTATCTCTGCAGAAGTAGTGATGAGTTCCTTGCCTCGATAAACCGACAACAATGCAGTGAGTTTCGGGGGGGGACACAAGAAGGTGAGGGATTCAGACCGGAATGAAAAAGTAAATCTGCATCTCCTTTGGATTGACTAAATCCTGAAAACACCTGTTGAATAGCTTCTGAATCCAATGTATAGGGAGGAGCGCTAGATTGCAAAGTCGGGTGAGGAGAAAGAGGATAGGGTGAGCCAAGAGAGGTGTCAGGGGGCTGAGCTTCTATCACAATAAGTGGGAGAGAGCAGTGGAGAGTGGGGGCAGCCAGGGAAGGGGATGAGGAGGGCACAGTTTGAGGGGAAGGGGAAGAAACACTACTGTGGGAGGAGAGCCAGTGAAAGGAATTGGTGGCTTCCTTTTCAGCTGCAGAAAGGGAAGAAAAGAGTGAAGGACATAATAGTTTCAGCTTCTGTAAAGAAGGCTCAGTGTGCTCAGTTGAAGGAAAAGAGGATGGGTCTAGAGGGGGATCCAGGTAAGAAAGTGAGGGGTCGGCCTCCATATAGTCAGGAGGATTAAGGTGGAGCTCATCTTCTTCAGTGGAGTAGATCGGAAGCTTACCCGGACAAGTTCTTCTGAGATGGCTTGTTTCACGACAGAAATTACAACGGAAAGGAACTCCGAGGTAATCCAACTTTTGAAGAAGCTTACGTCCTCTCCAGTCGATTTCCAGGAATGCAGGAAGTCCAGCAGTAACGTCCAGTTCAACTAGGATGTAACTTTATCTCACATCGTGGATCGCTGCTATGCATCATTCTTTACTTACAAATGCATTGTACTTTATATATTTTCAATTTCAATATTGTGCGGCAGAAACTAAGCTGCTATGCCGCACTTGTTTATGATTTAATGGTGCTCATTGTACTAGATCCAAACTTCAATCTTTTCAAAAATTGTGATACTCAACAAAATTTAAACCATTTAAAGGATTGTGACTTATTGCAATTCTTTGAAATTTCTCGTCGCATATAATCAAAAGTTCGTAAGTTTATGTGGGTTGCATGGCGCGTCACACTAATCCCAAATTCCATTGTTAAATCATAATGCAAAATTGAAAAGGGAAAAATCCGACCCTTTGTTATATTGGTATGGTGGACACTATTGTTTTCCATTTGAGTTTGAAGTCGTTTGCAAACCCTATCGGTTCGAGAAGTTGCAACCACCGTGCCAGGGAGAAAAAGGATTGTATGTACACAACCAACTTCGACATTTGTCATAGGCCGTTTATATTACGCATGTCCTCTCCTATCAAATTTATTATTGGATAAGCCATTGGGAAGGGGAAAATTGTTTATTTCATTTCAAGGATGTGAAAGGGGGTACTTTTATTTTCCAAACTTGCATGCATTGATTTTTGTCTAATTGTATTATGTAGAACTCGTTGATTCAACTTACCCATAAATTTTGCATATGAAATAAATAAATAAATAATGGATTAAAATAATTTACCAGTTTATGGCATATGAAATAAAAATAAATAAAAATTATGGATTAAAATAATTTACAAGTGAGATTTTTTTAGAGTTTTCTTGTTACTTGTGGTTACTTTTTATCTAGTTATTTATCAATAAGGTGTTTTGTCTAGTCTATTTTTATGTTTAGTTAGGGGAAGAAAAAAATTTCCTTGCATTCTTCCTTTCACCAGCAAGCATAGATGTGTACCTCACTTATATATGTCATTATGACACTTTTATTTTACTTCCAGAGTTAGAAGGACATGAAGGGAAGACATTATCACATTTAAAGGAAAGGAAGGGAAGACATTATCACATTTATGGCTTATACTTGGTTTGTGTGTGTGTGTGTGTACATACATATGTATGTATGCACACGTGCGTGCACACATTCCATTATTCTTACCAAGGGTCACATTGTGACATGTCCCCTCCCTTTTAACCTCGTAGGAGGGAGTACATAGTATCCTATGGGGCTCCCCATGGGCTATAGTCCCCAAAGAAAGGGGAGTCAAGGGGTTGATTAATGTCACCTAGGGAGGCAATGCCATAATTTTAAGGTGACATCAGGAAAAAAGGGAGTAAAAAGGGGATAAAGAAACTTGATGCCACCAAACTTAGGTAACAAGTCACCTTAAGTTGCCAAGAGGAAAAAAGGAAAAGTGGGTTAGGTGAAGGACAAAAATTATATAAGGAGGATGGGAGGTACACTTCTTCTCATGAGAATTATACAAGTCACCTTGAAGGCTTGTGCCTCAGGTTTTCTTGAGGGTTTTGGAAAAATCCTCGTTTGTTGGTTAGGTTTCGGTGGTACCTTATGCTCACCCTAGCTGAACATTGGACGTATATGCCTTTTATATTCTTTAGAAATTCATCTCTTGGTTATATTGTAGGATTGGATAAGGGATTGAACCATTGGAAGAATGTTTTGGGTATCTTCTGTAGGTGGAACTTGCTGGAATAGTGTCAATAGGGGTTTTGAAGGGGGGCAAGCTCATTTCAATGCATTTAGAAGAGGGTCAAACCCTCCATCTATGTATTAGGGCCAATTGGAAGAGGCTCGAACCCCGTATTAGTTGGATAGGGCCACTTCTTGAGAGGACTGAGATCCTAGTATGCATGACCGAGGGTTTTAAGGTGGAGTTGTGGCAAATCAAGTGGATGGAAGGGGGCCCGTGGGTGGCTTGAAGGTTGGACAACGCCTTGTTGAAGAATATTTTTGTACCAACATCGAACATAGGTGGGAAGAGGGTGCACTAGGGTTTCCATAGGATGGGTGGCACCATTCAAAGCAACTTATGTAGAGTACTGTTAAGCCCTAATATTGGTTCATTACCACTTAATTGGGGCATATTAGATTAGTAATGTTATTTTATTTATGTCGGCTTTAGGCCATTAGTTGTGATTTAGATTAGTAATGTTATTTTATTTATGTCGGCTTTAGGCCATT
>SNQJ01S0024874.1:0-14781 GCA_010110895.2 Picea sitchensis
CCCCTCTCAGTTTTCCAACAAATGGACCATTCTTCGAAACTGCTCACAACTGTGAGCTTCGAAAGAATGATTGTCCAGTGAGGTGGACCAGTCTTCTTGAGTAACCTTCAAGAAGAGAGATTGTCCTAGACCATTCCCCATGTTAACCACAATGGGAAATCACCGCCTATGGTACATCAACAATTCATCGAACCATTTTCATTGCGAAAATGACCATTCGATCTGGACCATTTTCCGAACTAGAAAATGCATGTCCATCAGAAATCTCAACCACTTTCCGAACTGGAAAGAAACTGCCCAAGCTGGACCATTTTTGAAACTTGAAAATGATTGTCCTTAGTTCAATGATATGTGAGTGCTCCCTCCCAACCTGGAGATTCATTTCTTCCCGTTCAGCTAAGGGAGTTATTTCCACAATCCCCAATTTGTATCGAAAATATGCAAACTTTATTCTGGACAGAGGCTTTGTCAGGATTTCTGCTATCTGCTCATCTGTGGGGATACACTGGAGCTTTACTTCTCCTTCATGGACTTTATCTCAAATGAAGTAGTATTTGTTCTCAATGTGTTTCGACTATTCATGAAACACTGGGTGTTCAGATAGCCTTATACAACTCTAATTATCACAGTGTATTATGGTGGAATCTAGAACTTGATCAAATAAATCAGAAATCAACTTTCTCAGCCATATTGCTTATGTACAACTTTGTTTGTCACAGTGTATTATGGTTGAATCTGGAACTTGATCAAATAAATCAGAAATCAACTTTCTCAGCCATATTGCTTATGTACATGCGTCACATGCTGCGATATATTCTTCTTCTGTTGTGTTGGGTGCGACAGACTTATGTTTCCTGCTGCCCCAAGATATCATAGTGGATCCCAAGATGAAACACATCCTTGAAGTACTCTTTCTATCTTCTGCACTTCCTGCCCAATCTGAATCTGTGAATCTATGAAGTTGTATATCACTGGATGTTGTATATCTTAAATCGTAGTTTAGTGTTCCATAGATATACCTTAGAACATGCTTTGCAGTTGTCCAATGCTCATGTCTAGGTTCCACCTGGAACTAGCATAGTGTGTTCATGGCAAAGAAAATATCTAGTCGAGTATTTACCAAATACATCAATAACCCAATCAATTGTTGATATAGTGATGGATCTACTAGATCGGAATCTAAATCTCTTATTTTTCTTATACTTGTGGTCATAGGAGTGTCCATGGATTTGAAATCCATCATTCCAAACTTATGAAGAATCTTTATTGCATACTTTCCTTATCCAAGGAATACTTCACCACATTTATGCCATACTTCTAGTCCCAAGTAATAATGCATGAGACCAAGATCTTTCATATCAAACTCAGAAGCTAGTTCCTTTTTGCACTGGATGATGAGAGACTCTTCACCTGTTAGGAATAGATCGTCAACATATAGTAGTATAATTACAGGTGCATTATTCACAACTTTGTAGTAAAGATTTGGATCTGCATTACTTTTTGAGAAACCAATTCTCATTGATAGTTGTCTATTCTGGCATACCAAGATCCTGGAGCTTGCTTGAGTCCATATAATTCTTTCTTTAGTCTATAAACATGAGTGTCTCTGGAATGTACTTCAAATCCTTGACTTTGTTCACTATATACTTCTTCTTCGATTGCTCCATTGAGGAAAGTTGTCTTTACATCCATCTGATGTAAACTCCATCCCATGGAAGCGGAAAGAGACATGATAGCTCTAATGGAAGTATATCTGGAAACCGGAGCAAATGTTTTGTTATAGTCTTCTCCCTCCTTCTAGGAGAATCCTCTAGCTATGAACCTTGACTTATATTTATCCACACTTCCGTCTGTTGCATGTTTGATCTTATATACCCATTTTGAAGTTACTATTGATTTTTCTTTAGGTCTAGGCACAATTTCCCATACATCATTTTTCATGATGGACTGGTGTTCTTCTGTCGTGGCTTCTTTCCATTGTTTCTTCTGAACATGTGGTAGGTTCTTCATCTATAAGCTCTGTCATACATGCTGCATAGCTAGAGAATCTTTTGGGCTTCTTACTTTTTCTGAAGGTTCCACTTGGGGCCTTCAGTCTTTCTGCTTCTTGTAGGGTTTCTTCAAGCCAAGATGGTCGTTTCTTGGTCTTAGGTACAGTGTCTGAATCAGTGGTCTCACATGGTTGCATCGGATGATCAAGTTGTTCCTTTTCTTCATTTTGGTTTTCTGGAAGACATGTGCCTTCTTCAATAGACTCTTCATACTCTTCTTCTTCTATAGTTTCTTATATGGATTTATTGAAAGCCATCTTTTCATTGAAAGTCACGTCTCTGCTGACTTCAATCTTATGTTGTTCTGGAATATAGATTCTATAAGCCTTGGATGATTCGTTATATCCCATGAATATTCCCTTATTTCCTGAGGGTTCTAATTTATTCCTTTTGTCCTTGGGAATGTGAGAGTAAACAGGACATCCAAAGATTCTTAGGTTTTCCACATTAGGTTTCTTACCTGAGAAGGATTCTTCTGGAGTCATATCCTTCAATATGCGGTGAGGACTTCTGTTCTGAACATATATTGTTGTCATGTCTTCTTCTCCCCATAAGAACATAGATAAACCTTGATCGTTTAGTAGTGCCTTTACGGTTTCTTTAATAGATATGTTATTCCTTTATGCTACACCATTTTGTTGAGGATTATGAGGAACAGTCAGCTCCCTCCTAATCCCTGTCGATTTGCAAAAGGCAACGAATTCCTTTGATGTGTATTCTCCTCCATTATCTATTCTCAGGGTCTTGATTTTCTTGTTTGTGAGGTTCTATATTTATGCTTTGAATTCTTGAAACTTGCTAAGTAATTCGTCCTTTGTCTTTGGAAGATATAACCAAGTGTTTCTTGAGTAATCATCTATGAAGATTACGTAGTAAAGAGAACCTCCTAGAGATTTGACTGGCATTGGACCGCAAACATCTGAGTGTATTAGATCTAGAATCTCTTTAGATCTATTGTTGTTGCTTGGGAATGGTTTCTTGATATTCTTTCCAAGAGCACATCCCTTGCAAATTCCTTCATGTGTAGAATGCAATTCTAGTGTTCCTTCAACCATCTTTTTGAGAAAAGGTAATGCTTGATAGTTAATATGAGCATACCTTTTGTACCAAAGTTCATTGGGATTGACTTCATCATGTACAAGAGCTTATTCATTTTGTTCTAGTAGTCTATATAGATTTCCTTCATGGGTTCCAATAACCCTAGCGTTCTCTATGTTGGAGTCTTTATGCCAATATAACACTTGTCCATCTATGAAATCTATTATGTTTCCTTTGTATTCTAGGCAAGATATGGATACAATATTCTTTTCTAAACCAGGTACATATAAGACATTGCTCAAATAAACATTGTTACTTGTTTTCAACTTGACGGAGGCTTGTCCAAATCCTTCGACTGGGTAAGTGCTTTTGTCTCCAAGCTCTACCTTGTACGATGTCTTCTTCTCATTTAGATTTGAGAGTCTGGATTGATCTCCCTTCATATGCCTAGAATCTCCACTATCAATTATCCACATGTCATCTTTAATTGTTCCTGTGAGTGTTGAGTAGTGTAGATGACTAGTCTTCTCACTCATGACTTCGGTTGACTGGTGATTGGTCATGCCTTGATCCAAAACCTAATTGATGTTTTTGCCTTCTGAGAGTGCCAAGAGGTTTGTTGGACTAGGGTGCACTTGAATACCTTCTTCTTGAGCGAGATGTTCCATCACAAGGTGTTGGATCGAGGTTTAGGGTTTCTGCAACTGCTCTTGCTAGTAACCCTAGCGGCAGTGTCTTGGAAGTTGCTCCTTCTAGTAAACCCTAGCGGAAGTTCTTCATTGAGCTTAGTATCATAATGGATATGCTTCCTTCCAGCGGTTAGACTGAATGAAGGAGGTGTGGGCCCATAACCTATTAGAATGTGCTCGTTTTACCATAGACAATATCACTATTGTCACCCAACCATAGGCTAAAGCCACCCTTCGAGCACCTTGACCTTGACAGAGAGAAGAATCCTGGTAGAAATTCAATAGCCAAGCAAGGCTAATGAACCAAGCAAGAATTAACCAAAGTTGATCAGAGAGTCCAACCTAAAATATAGAAGCAATAGGCTTCAAAACTGGCGACAGCACCTTCTCCAAAACTTGCGCACAAGACTTCCAGACTACAGTGCGCACAAGTGTCTCTCTGTAATTCTGAGAGCTGTGTGTAAAATGAGAACTGGTGCCCTATATTTATACCGGCTTTGGAAGGTTACCTGGGCTGAATTCTCATTCTAGGTACTATTTAATTCATATTAATTATCTCTCTCAGCCAACATCTCTTCTAGGGTTACATTCACTTCTTTTATTGCTTCCGGAACATTCTAATCTCGTCAAAGGGTCACAATGGAGGTTGATACCTCCCAAAGATACCATAATATCAACAGGTACATCTAGCAACAGAAACTAAAAGGAAGATTAGTGAAATGACTAAGGTATGTCCAATGAACCTGAATGGACTAAACACCAATGCAGAGTTGAATATTATACCTTTAGGTTCCTATGATTGTCTAATTGGTATGGATTGGTTGGATCAACACCATGATGTCCTAGATTGTTATAAAAAAGCATTTACTTTCATGGATGAGTAAGTAAACTTAAGGACGGTACAAGGGATTCCAAGAGTAATGAATGTCAGAGAAGTTTCATCCTTGTAGTTGAAAAAGAGTTACAGAAAAGGATGTCAAACATTTGTCATGCAGCTGGAAGAAACACCTAAGGATAAGATGTCATAAATTGAATACTACGCAATCCTGAAAGAGTTTGAATATGTATCCAAGGAGATACCAGGATTTCCACCAAAAAGAGATATTGATTTATCTATTAATTTAATACCTAGAGCAGCTCTAGTATGTAAGACTCCTTACAAGATGAGTACCCCTGAATTGAAGGAATTGAAAATTCATCTTGAAGAGCTTCTGAAGAAGGGGTATATACGCCCAAGTGTGTCACCTTGGGGTGCCCTAGTATTGTTTGTAAAGAAAAAATATGGAACCTTGAGACTTTGTATAGATTTCAAGTAGTTAAACAAGGTAATTGTGAAGAACAAGCATCCTTTGCCAAGGATAGATGACCTCTTTGATCGGTTGAAAGATGAAAAAAAATATTCTCCAAGATTGATCTCAGGTCAGGATACCGTCAGGTACGAATTAAAGAAGAAGACATCAGCAAGACTATTTTCATAACAAGGTACATCCATTATGAGTTCATAGTGGTACCATTTGGGTTAAAATGCACCAGTTGTCTTCATGTGTCTCGTGAATGGTGTATTCAGGAATTACTTGGACAAGTTTGTCATTCTCTTTTTGGATGATATAATGATATATTTTAAGTCTGAAGAAGAACATGAGAAACACTTGAGAATGGTGTTATAGGTTTTAAGGGAGTATTAGTTGTATGCTAAATTGAGCAAGTGCTCATTTTACCAAAAGAAAATACATTATTTAGGTCATATAATATTCAAGGAGGGGATAGCAGTAGATCCAGAAAAGATAAGACACATTGAAAATTGGTCAACGCCAAGGAATGTATCTGAGGTAAGATCATTCATGGGCCTTGTAGGTTACTACAGAACAGTCATTGATGGGTTCTCAAGAATTACACACCCAATTACTTATTTGCATAAGAAAGGTGTGAAGTTTGATAATGTGAAAGGAGCTTCTAACACTTGAAGCGTTTACTAAAAAGAGCTCCAATATTGAGGATTGTTGATCCAAATGAAGATTTCATAGTATGCATCGATGCATGTAATGAGGGACTTGGTGGAGTCCTTGGTCATAATGGTTATGTCATGTGCTACAAATCAAGAAAGTTTAAGGAGCATGAAAGACACTATGCAACTCATGATTTGAAGTTGGAAGCCATAGTGCATGCCTTGAAGATGTGGAGGCATTACTTCATGGGGAAAATATTATAATTGAGGATTGTTGGTTACTTATGGGCTGACCCAGGTTCTAACTACAGGATTACCAACAACCCTTCAACCATCGACCCTTCTGGATACTAGAAGGAAACAAAGCGCACAAAGTGCACTGCACAGTCTCACCCAAGATGGCTTCAATGGGTGGTCGTAGGACTCAGATGTCTGCAACCATGCGATGGGATGAGTTTCTCTCTCAAAAGCACTGGATCTACTTGTTGTTATCCCTCAAACCCTCATTAGATCCTAGTTTAGACCAATGACCTTAATCTTCCAATAAGACTTCATTATCCATTATAGCAGCATGTATTCAATGATAGGTATTCATCTACTGTAACATAAGATTCAGGTATAAATACCAACTATGTCATTCATTTACTTAGTGTTGTTCTGCAGATTTCATGAGTTTTTCCTTAGTGCGCAGTAATATAACATTTAGTAATTAACATATTCATCATAAATCTTGTTAACTCGACCATAACAGTAAGAAAGGAAAACATTCATACACATGACACAGATACGTCATGGTTCACCCCCTCCTGGACTACGTCCACAAAGATTTGTCACTTGGGCTCTTTATTCATATTCTTGCAAAATCCAATGTTGCGCACTGTACATTCCTTCCTCCATTATAGTCGATCTCCACAAATCACAAAATTCTCTCAACCAAACCTCGTACTCAACTAAAGGACCTACTACAACCTCAACAATACACGCTCACCATACCTACCCACTCTTTCATGGTCCTAATACATTCTACTTATACAAAACTGGGACAACGCCCTTACAAAAACCGTAACCCTAAGCGGATTAGGTTTATCCACTTTATCTTTGACTTAATATTGGTTGTTCCACGATCCAAACATTCTCCAAGTTGTCGCTTGTCCACTTTCCAACTGCTCCGCGGAAATTTGTCCAATTTGCAACTACTTTTCTGGGCAYTGATTTTCCTCTATTTTTGGCGTGGTCCCCTATTTTTCGGCGTTGTCTTGAAATAATCAAAATTTCCTTGGTTTTTTCCCAAAATARGCCTGCACCAACATGCCCCCAATACTAAAATTATGACTGGTCCCAAGTCACTCACGGACTCCTACATCTTTTATCGCCTGTGCCAACGCTTCATACATATTTGTTATTTGTTGGCATTGCTCATGAGCCTGGTTGCTCTTCTCCATCATGGCTTATACCATATATGCGGTGACTAGAGGCTTTAATATATCTCCTCCCTCCAAGCCTATCTATTCCACTAGTGATTTTGTTGTGTAAACCTCCCTGACCAGTTTTTCATCCTTGTCCTGTAGAGGCTCCAACTGAGCTTGTGTTGCGATTTTTTATGCCTGCGTTTCTTTGTCCTTTGCTTATAGTTTCTTCATTTCTACAGTTGTCTTAATATTTTCTAGCAGTGACATTGTCTTCTGTCGATGTTTGCATCACCCGAGCATTGCTTCATGTGTTTTGATCAACCTTGCTTAGCGCTCCAACTCTCGGTGGCGACATCCTACTAAAAGTTGTATTGCTAAACAATAAATCTCCATTGGCTATCATGAATCCTCACTCTTTCGCATTAAGGGTTTGTTCTTCGCTCTTCTCCTTAGAAAAAAACACAATTGACTGCCTTTCCACCGTTTTCTGACTTTATAGTGGGATGGTGTATTGACAGTTGTTTCGCACTGACAGTTGTCACTTTTCCATTTTTTCCTGCGTGCTCCACTTTTTGTGTATGTCGACTATTTTCTAGCGCGCAATGTCTTCAATACTGGTTTTTCTGCAATCCATTGTTAATTCTAACAAATCTGTTACATCAAAAACCCTCTAATATTCTTCTATCTTTTTGTATTTTTGTTATATTTCTTCTTTTTATGGTTTTTTGTCTTTTTCTTCTAACATCTACTATATACAATATGTACAACCATACCTTTTCTCTCTGTTTTTACCCCAGGTTGTTAGGTCGATTGTCTTGATACAGCTTCAGTCGACTACCATTCACTCATCCTCTAAGATTCTTTCCTGCAAGATATTTTAGTTGCACAACACCTCCATTTGTGATGGCCTCTACCTGATAAGGCCCTAACCAGTGCATCTTGAACTTCCTAGGGTGTTGTAGATATCTGCTATCATAGAGGAGAACTAGATCTCATTCCTTAAATTTTTTCTTCTTTATGTGCCTATCATGCCAAGCTTTGTCCTTAGCTTTATGTACCTCTTGGTGAAATCCTGCTAAAATTTTGTCTTCTTCCAACTCCATCAGTTGATCTAATATTTCTTGTGCAACACCTTCTTCTGTCATGTTGGTGATTGTAGCAATGCGCAGACTATGTACCAAATAATCGAGTGGAACCACTGCTTCGTTCCCATACACCAGTCTGAATGGTGTCTGTCATGTAAGCTTCTTGCATGTAGTCTGTAAGCCCACAATATTGTTGATACCTTTAAATCCCAATCATCCTTATTCACATTGCWAATATTTGTCAATGCATTTTCTAGAATCTTGTTAAAATATTCTATTGTACCATTTTCCTGGGGATGGTAAGGTGTGCTCTTATGATGATGTATCTCAAATTCTTTTGTCAAAGCTATGATTKTACTATTAATAAAATGAGTTCCCTGATCACTCAACAGAATTCTAGGACTTCCAAATCTGGTCACCACGTTCTCAAAGAGAARCTACGTTRCAGTTTCTGTGTTGCAATCCTTTATTGGGGCTTCTTTTTCCCATGTGGTTAAGTGTTATGTCGCAATGATAATGTATCTGGCTCCTGATCTCCTTGATGGTGGATTAATGGGTCCAATGAAATCCACAACCCATTTATCAAATACTTGTAAAGTTACTTGGGGCATAAGTGGCATTTCATCTCTTCTATATTGTTTTCCCACCCTCTGACAAACATCACAGGTCCGAGAGTATTCCTTTGCGTCCTTATGCATTGTAGGCCACCATAATCCTGGGCATAGCACCTTCCGTGTTGTAGTATTTCCTGCATAGTGCCCTCTAGCTATTCCTTCATGTGCTTCTTCTAACACCATGGATCATTCATGCTCCATCACACATATTTTCATAATTCTATCTGCACCTAACTTGTATAAATGACCTACAATCAGTTGATAGTCTGTAGCGCACACTACCAATTGTTTTTTTTGCACGACAGTAAATTCATTGGGATCCATTCATGTGCTCAAGAATCTAACAATGTTAACAAAATAATCATCATCAATATGAACAAAAAATAAGTTAGCGTCATGAAAATTATCCTCCACATTCTTTGGCTCCTCTCCATTAGTAATTATTGATAGATAATTTGGTCCTACATCCAGCTTCCTTGGTTTTACTATTATGTCAAAATCATATTCCTGAAATAATAACAGCCATCTACATATCCTTCCCCCCAACACGGGCTTGTTAACTAGGTACTTCAAAGTGGAATGATTTGCAAACATCTTAAAGTGTTGACCCAATAGATAATGTTTGAACTTATATAAGGCAGATACCATAGCCAGACCTTCCCTTTTTGTGGTATTGTAGCTCTGCTCAGTCCCAGACAACTTTCTACTAGCAAAAGATGTTGGGTGATTGATGTCTCCTTCACCTGGTTGTGCCAATATTACTCCAAGCGTAATGGATGAAGCGTCCACATGCACATGAAATTCTTTTGTCCAATCTAGAAAGCTCAGAATTGGTGTTGTCACCATATTCGCTTTTAGTATGTACAAGCTCTCTTGGCATTCATCATTCCACTGAAACCTGATGTCTTTATATAGTAACTTCTCCATGGGCGCAGTAATCTTTGCATGGCCCTTTATGAATTTCTTGTAGTACCCTGTGTGGCCCATTGTTGCTCTCAACTGGCGCACTGACTTTGGTGGTGGTAAATTGATAATAACAAAAATCTTTGCAAGGTCTACTATCAAGTCATGTTTGCATACAATGTGTCCATGTAGGATGCCAAATGGTGTATTGAATATACAGTTCTTAATGTTCAAGGAAATATGACATTGCATACATCTTTCTAACATTAACCTCATAATTTCTACATGGTCCTTCAATAAATTGAATACCAACCAATCATCCAGATAAACTTCTAAAAATTTATGTATAAAATCCTTGAATGCAGCTACTACTACTCTGGAAAATATTGTTGGTGAATTATTTAAACCAAATGGCATTATTGTGTACTGATATGACCCCCACTCTGTTGCAAATTTGGTTTGGTACCTATCCTCCGAAGCAATTTTGATATGTGGGTAACCTGAAAATCCATCTACAAAAGAGTATACTTCTTGTCCTCCTACATTCTCTAACACCTCATCTGTAAATGGAGTAGGAAAAGGATCGTGCATGCACGCATAATTTAATTTCCTTAGATCCACACATATCCTAATCCCTCCAGTCTTCTTTTCGTGGACCATCATTGGACTAATACATTCTGATTCTTCCACAGGCTCTATGATTCATGATTCTAACATTCTATCAATTTTTGCTTATAGATGGGGTTTAATTTGTATAGTCTTTATCGAACTGGTCTTGCATCTAGTCTGAGGGATATCATCATTTCTCCAAGTTCTCCTGCTACCCCTTTCATCTCTAAAAATGTGGCTAGGAATAAGTCAATATATTCACACAGTAATTCAGTTATCTTTTCCACTATCTCATTGTCCCAGTAATCCCCAATGTTGGCTATCTTGGGTTTCTCTTCAATCCCAATATTGACCTTGTTAATCTTCATAGGTGCAGTGAATTCTTATGATTGTAACTAGGGTCCTTCCAACCCTCTTTCTCTGTCCCCTTCTACTATATGTATGTCACGTGGGTTGTCTTCTACTTCCTCATCCTTTGCAACCTAATAACAGTAAACTAATTGTTCAAGTGTTTCTTGTCTATAATCTATGTCTATTGTCACTGTATCTACCCCATATTCCTCAAATATATTCCTTTTGATCCTCTGTAATGCTAGATCCACCCATGGATTCTCACTCTCAAATGCAAAGGTCTTAATAAATTTATGTTGTATTGCACCCCAACTCAGAGTTTATCTGCACAGTTCCTGCTCCTTGTACATAATACTAGGTATTCCTTCTAATGTATGAATAAAGTAATGCATCCATTCCCTTAGTGGTACCAATATCCAGTTAGTGACACAATCATTTATATGATGTCTTGGTTTCCCTCTCCCATCATACTTTTGTAAGGGTCTATCATGTTGACTCCTACCAAATCGTATGTGCATCAATTGCTTACACTGATACCAGTCTTGAATTACCTCCTTATGTGCACCCCACCATTGTGCAGGTGTGTCTCTCAGTGCTATATCCAACACTAGTAATCTCTAACTATCCAAAACCTCTGATTTGAACTCTGTTAAGAATTTTTCTAAATTTTCCTCTTCAGTAAATATGGGAAAGTGTCTTACTTCTGTCCCAACCCATCTTACTGCGCGTGTAAATCTGGCGCACCTCCTAGTAGAGACTTCATACAATATTTGCTGACAGTTTTCTACTCCACTATTTGAATCTGACATGTCGGAATTGATACTCCTCCAACTAAGTACCCCATTTGTAGTTGTATTCACATAGTCTTCTTCTCACGTAGTATTCCTATATAGTTGGTTCACATCATATTCTAGAACACTGTCAAGCACAGGTTCTACATATCTTTCACAATCTAAGGGATCTAAGGGTGCTACTACCCTAAAGTTCCCAGCTTCAAATATCATATTTCTAGTCTTCAGATTAATTATGGCATGATTATCAAAGCCCCAATCAATTCCCAATAGTGTTGGAAATTGTATAAATTCATCCACCATATCCATTACTTCAAAATTTGTTGTGGTGCACACACCATCTAGATCCATTGTTGTATTCTTCAATCTACCTATGGGAATCACTCTCTGTTGGTTTGCTAGTTTTAATTGGATATTGGAATACCCTAGTGTAGTTTCTCCCATTTCTTCCCAAGTCTTCTTTGGCAAAATGTTGACATCTGATCCTAAGTCTAGGATAACATTTCCCATGTTAAAGTCTCATATATTTGCATTCAATCTGAACTCTCTCCTAGTTCTTTTCTTTCTATGGACTTGATTAATCATCTTTGGTTTTTTTTCCTATCCCTTCTTATATGCTATATTTCTCAAGCATGTTTTTAAACAAATCCATGGCATTCTTATCATTAAGTAATTTAAA
Source organism: Picea sitchensis (assembly GCA_010110895.2). Lineage (NCBI taxonomy): Eukaryota > Viridiplantae > Streptophyta > Pinopsida > Pinales > Pinaceae > Picea > Picea sitchensis. The sequence goes on from SNQJ01S0024874.1 coordinate 12,165, forward strand.
GCAAGATTCCAGGAAATTCTTTAAGTTAATTACTTTCTTTGTTTGCTCTCCTTTGTAAGTATGATCCAAAGACTGAGGCATATCAAAAAAAGGAGTATCATACCTCTGCACAGTATTCAATGTGGATGCTTCATTCTCCTTCAGGAACTCGTTCTTTGCTTCCTTGAAAGTTTCCTTCTCCTTCTTTGCATCAAATTGTTAGTGTAGATAAGTGTTATTTTGAATCCAACACTAAGATTCCTTCTTCTGATATTGCGCATTTTCTCTTGTGTTCACTCCTCCTCTAGTCACTATATTGATGTTCATCCCAAGATCCCTTATTTCTGCAGCAATCCACTTAACATTCTAGTTATTTAGATTCTTCTTCTCCTAGATCTTCATCATTAGCTTCAGGCACTCTTCTATCACGTGATCTGTTGCGCAACCGTACATACATGTTGTTGCTAGTTGAGGACAATCTCTGGCATAGTGTCCTTGTTGTTGACAATTATGGCAGATAATAGGCCCTCTGCCTCTGACAATTATGGATCCATGTTTTGTTCATGATATTTTCGTGCCTGATTATACTACGGGGGTTGTTCAAACTGTGGCACTGCTTGAAATTGTTGCGCATTGCCAAACTGAGGAACAGTTTGTCCTACCATTAAATCATCCTACATATTGTATGCATTTGAGGTTCTTTCCTTCATTAACTCCAAAGTTCTACAATTTGTGTCTGCATTTCCTACTGACTTACAAAAGTTACATAAATTACTCTTTGGTTATGTCTTGTACTTCTGCAACATAGGGAAATGACACGGATCATGCCCATGTGTTTTGCATATTTCACACCAAGGTCCTCCTGTAGGCAGTGGATTTGGCATCCCTACTCCCAGGTACTACACAAATGTCAGACATTCATTCTTGTGATGTCCCTCTGATCTGCATAGGGTACACCACATTGCTTCTCTTTTCTCCCTACTTTTATTCTGATTTAATTGCACTTTTAAGTTCTTCAGGTCTTCCTTCAACTCCTCTATAGTTGGATATGTCTGCTCATATTGATTCTCTTCTAGTTGCATCGTTGCTTGCAGTGCCTCTGCCTGGGTTTGAAATTTTTGTTGTCTCAATGGATATTTAAAGTGTGGAAATAGAGAATTTATAAACAATTGTATGTATTGCATGTCAGAAATGGGATACTTCAGTTTACCTTTCAATGTCTTAAACTTTTGATCGATGCCCCACACGAACTCTCCAGGTTTTTGTCTAACCTCAATCATCTCATTCATAAATTGATCCTCTGATTTTGACCTTTGAAACTCTATGAGTAGTTCTTGCTTGATCTCTGCTATTGTTCCTGGTGCACCCTAAGATTATTTACTGCTAGACTCATATACCAATCTAGCACGTGGTTTCTGAGCGTTATTGCTAGATGCGATACTTTTTTTGCCTCATCAGCGACTCTTTTCGCTTCCCATATTCACTCACACACGAATAGGATCTTCTCTGGGTCTTCTGATCCATCCCCATGAAACTCTTGTAATCTTATCATTGGATCTATGCCTGCCATTATCGAATGTGTTGTACCTTCTCTACACGGTACTATTATCTGTGTATTGTTGTTCAGACTTGAACTCCCACTGGTGTTGCTACTAGTACTTTCACTTGTATCACTACATGTACTTTTGTTGGTACTTCCACTTGTACCCTCACTTCTATTATGATCTCCTAGATTCTTCTGACCATCAGTCACTTGTTCTCTAAACAACTCTTTCTTTGTTGATGTGTTAGTCATACGTGGGGTTGTAGGTTCTACATTGATTCAGATCTGGACAAGGGTACCTAGTTCCTCATTAGATCTCGCTCCTCTAGTATTTATTTCATATGTGGCACGCATTATATCTTCAATGTGCTCCACAATACGGAGATCATCTACCTCTTCCTCATCACTTTCCAAGCCTTCCCTGTCGACTACTGCTATTTTCTTACAATTGAGCTTATACTGTTAGGGTCTTCCATTGTGCGTTGTTCCTTCCTTCTGCATAGTTTCCTGGATCTCCTCTTGATCCATCATAATGGGATATTCTTCTTTATTGTTGTTACACATTATCTTGGTCACTATTATAAGCAAAATTTGTTTGTTGCGACAAATCTGACCTATACGGTTGTGAATCCGGTTACAGCCTCTTTGATAGCTCGGCACGAGGCAGAGGCTACCCACACCTCAAGTGGTCCTTCGCTTAAGGCGGTAATGAAGGGGAAAAAAGAGAGGTGAAAGACTTACAAGAAGTCTTTCTCATGACCACCCACCATGGGTGTTGTCCTCCCTCAGGTTCCTGGATGGACGAAATGGCCTGGGGGTGGAAATTATGGATAGTAGGATGAAAACAAGCTCGCTGATTTTTAGGATAGAGAACTAAATAAAGCGAACAGCGAGTTGTTCACTCCCTTAAAGCATTGGAAAATGGTCTAGAATGGGTCCCCGGGGTAAACCGATGTCCTGGGTAATTAAACAATGGATGCCTTAAGTAAAAAAGTGTGAAGCAAGGGTGAAATGTGAGATTAAAAGCTATAGACAAGTACTTTTAAATTGTTGTAAATTGCAAACAGAAAGTTGTTCAAAGATTTTAAGACAGGG
>SNQJ01S0024874.1:21960-67154 GCA_010110895.2 Picea sitchensis
TGACCTTCCCTCCACTGAGACAGAAATTGTGGTTGAGGATTCCTTTCCTGATGAATCTCTCTTTCTAATCATTTCAGACAATATATGGTATGGAGACATTATCATTTATCTCCAAACCCAAACTTTTTGGCCTAATCTTTCTCATGTAGATCATCGTTGTATTCAGTATTATGCTCATCAATACATTATCCTCGGCGATACCCTTTACCATCATGGTATTGATTCAGTATTTCGACGATGTCTAACCCGTGATGAAGTTGAGAAATCTTTAAATGATTGTCATTCTAGAGCATGTGGTGGTCATATGTCTGGGTATGCCAGTGCCCAAAAGATCTTACGAGTTGGTTACTTCTAGCCTTCGTTGTTTAAGGATTGAATTATTGTTGTTCAAAAATGGCACGCTTGTCATACGTATAACAATAAGATCCGATCACATCCTTCTCCTCTTTACCCTATAGTTTATGTTTGTCCATTCTCTAAATGGGACATTGACTTCATGACATGTAACCCTCACTCGGTCGAGGGGTATGGTTACATTATCGTAGTCGTGGATTATTTCACTAAATGGGCCGAGGCGATGCCTACATTTGATAATACCGGGAAAACTACAGCATTGTTCATATTCAATCATATCGTTACTATGTTTGGTCTCCCTCAAGCCATCATCACTGGCCATGGTGATCATATTCACAATTTCATGATGTCTGAACTTATCGAGAAGCTGGGTCTTCGACATAAAAACTCAACCCCTTACTATCCACGGACCAATGGCCAGGTTGAAGAAATCAACAAAGTTCTAACTACTATGCGTCGACGGATGGTAGAAATTCACAAGTCAAGCAAGAATACAATGCTCTTATCGCCATTATGCGCCTATCAGACATCCATTAAATCTTCCACAGGGTTCAAACCTTTCCAGTTAGTATATGGTATCGAAGCTATTATGTCGATTGAATGTGAAATCCCATCTTTGAAACTATTTGTCGAACTTCTCCCGAACACCTCAATCGAAGAGGAACGTCTCTTGTATTTGATGCAATTAGACGAGACTCATCGTGATGTCGCTTTGGTCATAGAAACTCAAAAAAAACGTGTCAAAGCTCAATACGACAAGCATGTCAAACCGCGTTTTTTTTTTAAGGGTGATTTAGTTCTCCTTTACGAACAAGATCGTGACTTATTAGGGGTCGGTAAATTCGAGACCATGTGTCGTGGCTCCTATGTCGTTAAATGAGTGTTGGGTAAAGGGGCTTATGAGCTGGTATATTATGATGGAATTCATTTGGGTGAACCCAGAAATGGGCTTTACTTGAAGAAGTACTCTTCTTAAAATATTTTTTGCATGAGTGCTTTGTATTTTAGTGTATCATACTCTAGTGTGATTTTTTTGTTTCTTGTTTTTCCTTTAAGATGCTTACCTTACATTGTGCTTGGTTTCCAAATGTTAGCGTCTTCACTACACTATATCGGATTTGTTGATGGTGCTAGTCGTAGTACTCAAAACCTAGCATCTGTTGCATGGGAAATCTATGCATCTACGAATGAGTTGATCATTATACATGATGTTTTCCTTGGTCATGCAACTAATAATATCGTGGAATACAGTGCATTTATCGAGTTTTTAACTTACGCCATTTCATTTGGCATTTGTCATCTTATTGTATAATTTGATTCACAACTAGTAGTGCTACAATTGAGTAACGTTTATTCCATTCAAATTCCTACATTGTTACGGGTATACTTAATAATTCGCCTCTTGGAAAGACATTTTGATTATATTGAGTATCAACATATTCCTAGATGTATAAACATATTAACAGATGCATTGGCTAATTATGTTTTAGGCAGAAATTTACGCAACTTATCAATCCAAACACACATTTAAAAGACAACTAAATTGGTGGGAACTTTATATTAATACGTCAAAAGTTACAAAAAAATGTTTGTCTTGAGACCAAAATGTCAAAATGGTGAAGCTCGTGGCTTCATATACATAAGCATCAAGGATTTTTCTTGTTATAACAAACGACTTCCCATGCCACACGACGGAGCAGATGACTAATGGATGTCAATATGCCAATTGTATGGCGTTGGTAGCATCGAGGTAACTCGTCCACCGTGATGTCAGGGATGTTCATGGTTAATCCCTCAAGGTTATGCTTGATCTCCTTGAGATCCTCAACAGCCACCCCTCGACCCACCACTGTGCCTATCTCTCCACGTCTCTGACTAGGATATGATCCTGGAGGCTGATAAGGTGCCACATCTACATTGTTAAGAGAACTTGATTAGTCTCGGATAAATAAATAAAAACATTTTATAATTAAAATACCAAAAACAACATATAATGAAAAAAAAAATCTTAGCTATCTCTCCCCACTGAGAGCCCTCAGGTAATGCCAAGTCAAGGTCTCCACAAAAATCAGTCCCGACATAAGCATAGTCCTCAACCATAATTAGCTTATCCCTCAGCCATTGGAAGAAAGCTTGGTCATATTTGGCGATTGGGACGCCACCATGGCAGGCCATCAAATCTACCCATATTTTCATCTGAGGATCCTGTGGAGTGGGTATTCCCCATTCCACATGTTGTAGGTGTAATATGGGGACCCTCTCTAGGAACAAGGATACCAAAATAGATCCATAGCTGAATTGTTTCAATCGACCGTTCCTACATTTTGTGAATTTTTTCTTCATGTTTTTCAGAAGACCCTCACACGAATTGAAAACCTTGGGCTCCATGCGCTCTATAGCATACTGAAACTGGATTTGTAAATCCATGTGAGGAGTCACACTCCCTTCCATCTGAGTGATAGTGTAGAGGATAATTTTCAAAGGCAAATCTCGAACATCCCTTATGGCAACTTTTCCACTATGTTTTTTGAGAGCCTCGATGAGATAACCCCGTCAGGAAGTAAATTTCATCAATATCCAAGGTAAGTGTATGCACACCTACATGAAAGGCTTGTTCATTGACATCCCACATGTGGACTAGGTACTCTAGTAGTCTCAGTTGGGATCTCATGCCCTGAACCTTGAAAATTTTGAACAAGCCACACTCCCGGAATGCCATGACAGTGCCTGAGTCATCCTTGAAAAATTAATCTTCTTCCCCATGCTCATGTTCCCTCCACTCGATCATAATGACTAATGAAAACCTACCAAACAACATTAAATGATGATTAGATTCATCAAATTTTAAAAGTTGGAAGTTTTCCAAGCTCTTTTTCTCTTTTTAAAATTTGAGTTGTGGTCGTCGCAGGGGATCTCTTTTCCACAGAGCGGTGTTGTCACACCCTAGTTGTGGAACCCTTGCAAGTATTTTGGATCGTCCCAGTTCACGATAGGGTGAGCCTGCAATGATCTCAAAGTGCAATAACCCCTAAAAAATTGCCCATAACTCAAAAATGAACCATTAAAAATGAAAAATTCAACCATGAAAAGAGAAAGGGGAAGGAGAATATCTTTTTAACGGAAGCAGTTCAAGAAATGGTACATTGGGCGCTCCAGAATCGTCACTTGAAATTCGGAAGAAAAAGGGGGTTTGGGGCACTATTTGGGTGAAAATATAAATGAAATGGTAAATGAACTATTTTGACCTATTTTATTCACTTTTTACCATTTCAATTTAAAATTAAATTAATTTTTGAATATTTTTACCTATGCCCTAAGCCTAATGAACTTTGCAAAGTGTCTCTACTACAGGTTGAGAGATCGGAGGACAGACTTTTGATATGGATCCTCCATTTTTGGTCGTTTTTGCGTGTTTTTCTTATGTACATATACTTTTAGGGTTTTTTAGAAAAAACTCTGAGCATGGTCTTAATTCTTTCTCACGCTCGTGAAACTATGAGAATGCAATCGAGTAACTTTTTATCCCTTTTTTGGACTCGCATTGGTAGTACGAAAAATGAACCATATGGAGTATCCTTTAAGCTCTTTTCAATCTCCCTAAAAATGAAAAGATAGCTGAGCGACCTTGTTTTTTCATGCTCGTAAAAGTATTTGAAGAAAACGTCTGATGAGCTGTAGATTATGTCTTTTTCAGTTTCGTCAAACTAACTTATGAAAAAAGGATATTTTGGAGTTTTCTTTAAGTGTTTTTCAGACTCTCTAAACATGAAAAACCCATGAGTTTTCTTTCTTTGGACTCGTAAAACAAGCATCGAAAGACCCATATGGGACCGAACCACTCCTTCCTAGGGTTCATTAAAATACTCTGAGGGATTCATCCGAAGGATGAGCTTACATTACAAGCATATGTTATCCTCCTCAAGCTTGCGTAAAAATAAAGAGCTAGTCGCCAGAAATGGTGGGGAGAAATTGGGAAAGAAATGTATATATGTATCTATGTTAGTGGCAGTAATTCGCTCTTGAACATAACACCCCTCTTCATCATTGTATACGGGTTGGGAAATCCATTTGTCTCTCGTTTGACCTTCCACGAGTCCATATGTTGGGTCCTCCTTGAGTCAATGCTGCCAATACGATTATCATTTCCTCCATATGTTCAAAAGAAGTCCAACCTAAATAAGCCTTCTATTGAGTCGGCCATCTGTAGTCTTTAAAATTCCTACCATATCGGACTTCCCTGAGTCAATTCTGAATCACTTGATACTCTGGTCCACTTCAAATCTGTTACACATTTTGTGTCATTGATGGGCGATACATTAAGGCCCTCTTGTGATGAGTCTCTTCCTGTCGACTTCAACTCATTATCTGGGAATTAGACTTAGAAATCATTTAGTACCTTGAAACCTACATGCCTCAATGGCAGGTCTCCTTGCTTTCAAGAGTAGGTTTATATCATTGGCCCTTGATTAGAATATTCCATCAAGTGTTCGACTTCAACTCATTCATTCACATTTGTTGGATTGTACTAGAGTACCTTGGGAGTCATTGACATTAATGGTGATTTCCCTCGCACTTGTTAACGGTATTCATTAATGATCGGTAATCAAGTGGTTTCTACCATGTTCGACTTCAACACCTGTAATCACATGGCTATATTTGTACTTCGGAATGATGGAGATGAAGACCCCGGATCTCACCATATCGGTCCAGGTTGCGAGGGAGTATTCATAAGTCTGTATTGACACATAGATCCATTGTTTATGTCTCATGGCTATGTCCAAATTTGAATTATTTAGAGCATAGATCCACAATGTATTTCTCGTGGCTATGCTGAATGATGATGACATGGATCCACAGTTTATGTTTAGTGGCCATGACTCACTTGAAACTTATTATTATATTCACTTGTAGTCTAAGTATGGGAATTCCTACCTCAGAAGATGGTATATTATTGTGCAGATGCTTGATTGTTTACAGGTTCCCGATTGATGCGCTCCTTATTTTCGACACACACATTCTACAAAGTATTTCAGTTGTCACAGGTTCCCACTTCATGCTTTGGGGGGGATTATGTTACACATTATTTTGGTCACCCCCATGATCAACTGACGATATGTGCATAACTCAGTTCCATGTTCCCTGAAAATACTAAATGAGACTTTCTCCATGAGAAAAGTGGATTATATTTTCTTCCTCAAAAACTATGTCAAAGGAGATCGTTGCACCCTGCTCAATACTTGGGGTGCGATGATGCTTGATCATCGCATGCTACTCTAAAAATGGACTACAGCGTCGCCGCAGGCTGCCTATGCATAGGGTGAGACGATCCTCAAACCAAAGAAAAAGTGAAATTCACAAAGTTCTAGAAGGCAATCTTCTAGAAGATGAGGTGGCCTCCGATCGGCTTGGATATTACTCACTTCTTTGATTTAGTGGGGTCATCCTAATCTCCTCATACATCCCTCTTTCACCCTATATAAAGAGTGATCTCTCATGGGAAAGGCTAGGCTTGCTTATTCATGAAGAATTTTGTTGTAGATTGTACTTGAGATAGCTTTTCTTTAGCTCTCCAAGTCAGGTTGTGAATGCTCTTCATCAAAAGCATTGGAGAAAAGGTGTTTGTGTTGAGGCAAAGATCCATTGGAAGGGACCTTGCAACATCAAGGCATGGGTTGTATTCTCCACTTTCATTTAATATAATGTTGTAATACATTTCTTCCCTATAAAGGTGTCTCTAATTTTATTGTATAACTCCTTGATCTTATACATAGAATTCACTGGAATATATATATTGTTGTTCTCTCTCTTTATTGGTTTGTGCTTCTTGACAGGTTCACCATCCCACAGATCAAAATATGGAGCAGCAAGGACGACACTAGCGAGGATCAAACGTTGTTTAAATGGTATGTCATTTGTCCCTCTCTAAACTAGTTTATATGACAATAAAATCTAAGGAGAACCTTGTATTCTGCCTTGTTTTGTTCTAGCTTCATGTTGAATTTAGGGAGATTAGTTTGTGTCCACACTTACCAATTTGTCCGATAACAACTACACTCTTCTCTATCCACTCCCCCCTCCATCTCAGACCTTCCTCAGTGTTTCCCCTAACTCCCCCATTGACGCAGGGTAGTTTAGTTGTTTGATTGCATAGTTAATACCCCTTTATGATGCAATAATATCTTGATCGAAGTGTACAGCGACCTGATGTACCCTCCCCTTGGACTCTTAAGAAACTCTTTCTCTGCTAAATTGTAAGAGTTCAATGTATCTACTGCGAAATCATTGATATATCCCACTACAATGTTGTCTAGCCATAAATCTATTGCATGTGTGAATTTGTTATTTACCCTTTTCAACCACGCTATACTTTCTTCGTTCCACTCCATTGATCTAACTTTGTTCATCGGATGGGTATCTTTCAACCGTGTTATCCACTACTGCAATAGCGTGGGAAACTCACTAAATAAACTCTCATGTATTTCGTTGAATACGTATCTTTCCGAGTATTGTCTTGGCTTAAACTTGGGGCTTATATTATCTTTATGGGAAAACTCTAGTTCATGAACTGTCAACAATATTTCAATATTCACTTTCGTGGGATTCCAACCTACAAACATTCCCTTTCTTAAACCCTCACGCTATATTGTGTGATACATCCCTCCCTATCTAATATTCTGAGTTCCAACCAGCAACGAAACCATTGTTGGTTACTTATGGGCTGACCCAAGTTCTAACTATAGGATTACCAACAACCCTTCAACCATCGACCCTTCTAGATACGAGAAGGAAACACAATGCACAAAGTGCATTGCGCAGTCTCACCTAAGATGGCTTCAATGGGTGGCCACAGGACTCAAATGTCTACAACCATGGGATGGGATGTGTTTCTCTCTTAGAGGCATTGGATCTACTCATTGTTAGCCCTCAAACCCTCATTAGATCCTAGTTTATACCAATGACCCTAATCTTCCAATAAAACTTCATTATCCATTATTGCAGCATGTATTCAATGATAGGTATTCATCTACTATAACATAAGATTCATATCTAAACACTAACTATGACATTCATTTACTTAGTGTTATTCTATAGATTTTATGAGTTTTTCCTTAGTGCGTAGTAATATAACCTTTAGCAATTAACATATTCATCATAAATCTTATTAACTCAACCATAACAGTAAGCAAGGAAACCATTCATACACATGACACAAATATACCATTTCCTCATGGGTTATGTCCACAAAGATTTGTCGATTGGGCTCTTTATTCATAATCTTACAAAATCCAGTGTTGTGCACTATACATTCCTTCCTCCATTACATTCGATCTCCACAAATCACAAAAGTCTCTCAACAAGACCTCCTACTCAACTAAAGGACCTGCTACAACCTCAACAATACACACCCACCATACCTACCCACTCTCTCATGGTCCTAATACATTCTACTTATGCAAAACTAGGACAACGTCCTTACAAAAACCCTAACCCTGAGGGGATTAGGTTTGTCCACTTTATCCTTGACTTAATATTGGTTGGTCCACGATCCAACCATTCTCCAAGTCGACGCTTGTCCACTTTCCAACTGCTCCACGACAATTTTTCTAGTTTGTAACTACTTTTCTCGGCGTTGATTTTCCTCTGTTTTCAGCATTGTTTTTCCTCTATTTCTGGCACGCTCCCCTATTTTCCAATGATGTCTTGAAATATTCAAAATTTCCTTGGTTTTCTCCCAAAATTGGCATGCGCCAACAAGGACACACCATAGTGGTCTGAAATATTTGTTTGATCAACCAACTCTAAATGTCAGGCAAAGAATATGGTTAAACTTCATCAGTGAATATGATTTTGATGTAAAACATATAAGAGATAAAGAAAACAAAGTGGTTGATGCACTCAACAGGAGGGTACATGAGATGCATGCTAAAACCATTGGCATGTGTTAATCAATTTGAAAGGTAGAATTCTAGAAGCTGCCAAATCATATCAGAAATACATGGAGTTAAGGGGAAAACTTCAGCAAGGAAGCTTACAGCAGAAGGTTGAAGACTATAAGTTGGAAAATGATAAAATACTCATGTATAGAGGCATAATTTATTTGCCAATTTCTCAAACATTAAAGGATCTGATATTGGGAGAAATGCATAATGTACCTTATGTTGGACACCCAGGTTACCAGAAAACTATTGCAGGTATCAAGAGCCAATATTGTTGATCAGGCATGAAGAAATAAATTAATGATTTCATTACCAAGTGTTTGGCATGCCAAAAGGTCAAGGATGAACATAGACATCCAGTTGGATTGCTACAGTCACTGCCCATTCCTGAGTGGAAGTGGGAAGTGGTAACAATGGACTTTATCACTAAACTACCCAGAACTAACAAGTAGCATGATTCTATCATGGTAGTGGTGGATAAGCTTACCAAAGTTTCCCATTTAATTCTAGTGAAGCTTACTCACAAGGCAACCAACATAGTTCATATCTATCTGAGAGAAATAGCTCGATTACATGGAATTCCCAAGACAATTGTGTCAGACAAAGATCCAAAATTTACTTCAACTTCAAATTTTTGGAAGGGATTGTTCAAGGGATTTGGAACAAATCTGCATTTTAGCACAGCTTATCATCCAGAGTCAGATGGGAAGAAAGAAAGGGTGAATCAAGTAATGGAAGATATGCTAAGGATGTATGTCATGGATAAACCATCCAAATGGGACGATTATCTACACTTGGTAGAGTTTTCTTACAACAATGGGTACCAAGCATCCCTGAAGATGAGCCCATTTGAGGCACTCTATGGCAGAAAATGCAACACACCAGTTAGTTGGGATAACCTAATAGATCGCACAATAGTTGGGCCAGAACTACTCAGAGAAATGGAAGAGCAGATGATAAAAATCAAGCAAAATTTAAATGTTGCACATGACAGGCAGAAAATTTATGGTGATAAGTTAAGAAATCACAAGGAATTTAATGTGGGAGATCATGTGTTCTTGAAAGTAAAGGCCAATAGAAGTTCTCTTAAGTTGGGAAATTGTTCAAAGTTGGCAGCGCGGTTTTGTGGGCCATTTGAAATCCTAGAAAGGATTGGGCCTGTGGAATATATGCTTACCTTGCTTGCATCAATTCATATTCATAATGTATTCCATGTATCACTACTTAAAATATTTATACCTAATACTAATCATGTTATTGATTGGAATGTGATTCAGGTGGAGCAAGAAGGTGGTTTTCAAGTGCATCTGGTGCGCATATTGGATCAGAAGATCAAACAACTCTGGAATCGAGCCATAGGGATAAAAGGTCCAATGGACATGGTACGACCTTTAGGATGTGACTTGGGAACATGAGGATGCTATGTGGGAAAAATACCCGCATCTTTTTTAAAATTGTTGAAATTTTGAATGTTCATGTGTATATACTCACTAAGGACAATGCATAAATAAGGGGAGGGGATTGTAATACCCCTAGGTCAATCCCCATGTGTAAATATCAATGTAACTGTAGTTTACTTATAATTTGGTGGGATGAAGTAATAAGCTTGTTGGTTTGATTTTGCACACATTAATTTAGTGCGTAGGGATCTCACATCAAAGGAGTCTACGCAGTTATAAAATGATACAACGCGTAGTATAATGTTTGGTGTGCACCAGTGTAAGTACACAAGAATGGTGCACTGAAAGTGAAATAGCTTAATGAATGCAGTGTGCGCAAGTATTAGCATTAAAGGATGGTGCACTGAAGGAATAGGCGAGCAAAAATAGATTCAACGCGAACTAGTTTAGTGTGCGGGATTCGAAGGCATGTGAAGCCTTTTGTATATAAGTAATGATGTAATGTGCACCTGTGAAAGGGTGCAAGATTGGAGCATTGAGGAAAGAGTGTGTGTAGATTAGAAGTTCCGCACGCACTGGTTTTAAGTGCGTAGACTATTTATTTTGAGGTTGGTGAGCCTATATGCAAAAGATCATTACTTTTGTACTAGTGTAAATATAATCACATGCAAATTAATGAAAATACATCCCTGTGGTAGACCGACCATGTAAAAGAGTTTGGGGGACTTAAACTCCACTAGTTGAGGTCAATGGGGCTAGGGTAAAGGGGCTTAAATCCAAAAAGGAATATTCTATTAATATTTCCTAAAAAGTGTAAAGTAAGGATATAATATCATATCCTAAGTCCTAGGGAGGGGACAAGTGGCTAAAAGCAGTTCTCAACATGAGAAGTGTCAATTTGGGAATATGTTGTGGACAGAAGGAAGTTCTCAACCCGACAGGTGTCGAGTTGGGAACATGCAGTCAAATGGTTTGAACTTAGTCCATTCAGGCACTTAATCATTCATTCAATTTGACCATCACAGGGGGCAAGGGAATCGATTGTTCTGCCATCGAGGGGATTTTTATGCCATGACCTGATTGTTCTGTGATTGATCCCATTGTTGTTGTCATGAGTTGATTGTTATTGTGATCAGTATGTTGAATATTGTCGTGGAACCATTTGTATGAAATAGCTTGGAGAGCTTAATTGAAGAGGTGGGTTGTCAGGCCCATGGAAGATTGCACTCTCTCCAGGTGAGAGAATTACCGGAAATTATTTCCTGAGGTGTCAAAGTGTAGCGACAGGGCTCTAAGACTTCATGTTCGACATCTTCTTGAATCCCTGGAAGAGAAGTGGAGCAGTTGAAGGACTGTTGAGCAAAGAAGGGGCACACTTCCTGGGATGGGACAGGCATGTGGGGAATGAGAGATTGTAGTTTGTTAGTGCGAATTGACATTTGTGATGGACTTTCCTGCAATTGAGTCACCTGTGTATGAGCTACCTGTGACTAATTTTTTGTAGGGTGAGATACTTTAGCCTGGTTGGGGAACCCTTGCCCAATTGTATTTTAGCCCCAGATCAGGGATGACCCACTGTCAAGATTTATGAATTGTGTAGTCTAAGGCTGCGAGGAACGTGGAAGGTCTACCCGCAGTTGGTGTCTTTTATTTAAAGATAAGTGCCAATCATGTGTTTAAATTATATTGCAATAATTGTTATCCATTTGTTTTCACGAGCTTATGATTGATTATGTTGCATATATAATTATGTTATAGATGTGTATAATTTTGTTATGAATATGTATATAATCATGTGTTGCATAATGTATGTTTATATTAATGATAGAGTTGTGTTAGGGCAATTTCGATGGAATTTCTAGCAAATTGGTATCAGAGCTGGTGATTAGAGAAAGATTTTCAAGTGGCACTCCCCAGCGGGAGTCTATCGGTGTTATACCTAAGGCCCTTACTTTCCTCTCCCATCCATTGGACAAGCCTTGACTCCCATATGTGCTATGAAAAACCTCCTAATGGTGCCCATATCCCACTTAGAGGCCAAATATCCCTCAGAAAATATCTGTGTGCGAGATATTTTGAGGCCTAATTCATGACCCTTGATGTAAAGAAGCTTCCTTTTAGGAATAAGGTCTTTGTTCTCCTCCCATAACCATGGTACAAGCCTCAATACCCATTCTTATACTGAAAAACATACTAATGGCACCAAAGATCCTCCACAAAGGCCAAATATCTCCTACAAAAGTCTTGTGTGGTTGTTTGAGGAATACATCATGAAGCTGAATTTTGAGAAGATTCAAATAGGGCCTATGTTATTTCCTTGGCCATGGTCAAGACCCTGACTTCCATATGTCGTGCACAAAACCTATAAATGGCACCCATATCCCACCCAATGGTCATGAACCCCTTAGAAAGAATATTTGTGGTGGTTCGTGGACATTGAGATGGAGAAGATTTATTTAGGGCCGTAATCCCTTGTTGTCACCCCCTAACCATTCTTGGTGTGTAGGAACTACTAATGGTGCCCATATTTTGAATCAGAGGCCAAATATCCTTGTTTTCCATGTTTAACCATGTAAAATACCCTAATACTAAATCATGGTGTGAAAATCCTACTAATGGCACGCATAGTTGTAGTCAAGAGTTGGGAATTGCACATAAAGGCCTTGTGTGGTGATCTTGTTTAGGTGTTAGAGGCCAAGGATTAAGGTTTATATGGTTATGGATCATTTTGGTTAAAGGTTCCAAGTATTAAAGTGAAAATTTTGGTAGTGTTGTTACAGAATATTTCCCCTGCGGACAGGTGAAACTTCCCCTGGATTACCAGACCCCCTATACCAAGACGGAAACAATACAAGTGAACACTAACATCCCTTTAAACTCATTTTAACCAATCGGAAAGAGAGAGGGAAAAAGGGCATGATGTACCTTTTTACGAATTTTTTCCTCGTTGCTTCCAACCTGTGAGTTTGATCTTCAAGCCTCCCGATGCAGCTTGATACCTGCAATGGGAAACAAAGAGAAACAACTATCTCCTACTCTAGTTGATTAGGTAAAATAAATTCATCTATATATTAAAGAAACAATAAACAAGCATATGCAAGAATACACAAGCTTCAAATAAATAGGCCAAGTATATTCAATGAGAACCCAAAAGAGAATACTTACAGACCATGATTGATGTTGCAACAACCTCTCTAAGCTCTCCTCGTCCAACCCTTACATGAATGAACCAAGTTCAAAATGATGATACTTTACTGATTTTCTTTCCCCCCTTTCACCATGGAAGTGCCTCCAATTTATAGGCTTTGAGAGGCTCAACCACCTTGAGTATTTTTGGAATAGGTAAAGGATATGGCTCCATAGGTTATGCTTCTTTCCTTAGAGAGAGCCATGGATTAGGATTCGAGCCAAACAAACTCTAGCCTTTTAGAGTTGTCCCTTATAAGAAAGTGGTATTTACCTTGATTCCCTCGACCCCCATAAAGCTAAAGACATAGTGTCATGCCACCCCCTTAACATGGTGTAGGGAGCATTGACGCTCCCTAAGCATAGGCAGGGGAGTGTTAGTCCTCCTAAATGTCCAAAGAATGGTCAAAATACCAGGTAAAAGGTATGTTTTGACTGCCAAATGATGGGGATTTTCCTTCCAACATGATTTAGGGGTTGTGACAAGTGTTTATATGGCATCGATTGAGATGCGTCACTAACTAAGAGTGTATGGAGTATGTTACAACACTTGCGACACTTGTGAAAGTTTACTTGCAACACTTACGACACTTGCAATACTTAGGATGTGACATTTGTGCCACATGAAACACTTGTGAAACTTAGAACGTGATGTTTGCGCCACATGTGACACATTATGACAGCGTGGAAAATTGATGTGTAACAGATTTCACCCCAAAGTGTGAAGTCAGAAGAGGAAAATGATCGCTGAAACACTTTATAGATTCTTCAATGCAAGGGTGAAGGAGTCATAGAAACTACAAACAAAATATCAAACTGTATCAATATATGTTTCATTCTCGAGGCAGGGATACCTATGCTCATAATATAAATGAGTCAAAGCATGGTCACTGACCAATACATTGCACATCCATAATGATATTGACTATGGATATGGCCACCAAATATACAATGTGGATTCATTCCTCCATGACATGACCTGATCGCATCCATGAAAGAATACATAGTGGAGCTACGATATGATAAAAACATAGCCACAGACCAATACAAAGTGGATCTATGTATATCATCCAAATGATATCCATCGCAACCTCGGAAAAGTACGAAACACTGTGAGTACTCAACCTAGTGTATTCGCCCCGATCCCAAAACAGTATGATTCTATCCATGTGAATAAATGTTTTGATGTCGAACATGGTAGAAACTGCTTGATTACTGGTCATGGATGTATATTGTTAACAAGTGTGAAGGAAATCATCAATGATGTCAATGACTCCCAAGGTACTTATAGTACATTCCAGTGAACATGGATAATGAGTTGAAGTCGAACATCTGTGAAATCAATCGATCAGGGGTCATTGATGTAAACCCATTGTCGAAAGCGAGGAGGCATACCATTGAGGCATGTAGGTTCCAAGGTAATGTTGTGTTTCTAAGTCTAATTCTTGGATAATGTGTTGAATTCGATAGGAAAAAGACTTGTCGAAGGGAGGCCATGATGTATCCCCCATCATCGACACGAAATTGTCATAAGAAAGTGATATAATACGGTGGATTCTATGAATGTGGACTGACACAGGAATGGAAACTGGTAATATTATAGATGGTTGGTCTGAAATTAAAAGATCTCCCTTGAACATTATGAGGCACGACACAAGACTTGGCAGCTTTGACTTGTTTGAGAAAAGGACCAAAACATAGTGTGACGATCACCGAGGCACTCTTCGGGTGAGCCAAAGGAGTAATAGGACTCATGGGATTGGTATGACTCAGAGGCGAATGGATGGACCAATTGTGAGGTGAGATGCAAATAGGTTCCATGTTCAAGGGCGACAATGAAAGTTTCCTTAAAGGTTTCAAGACACTTGACCCACTTCCTTCAATTTTTACCCCATCCAAATAGATGAGTACATTTTTCTTGTTTAATGAGCTCGAGGAGGATAACAAGTGCTCGATATAACTCACCTTCGGTAAGTTCCTCTTCCTATGTTTAACGAACTGGAAGAATTAAGACTTTGTTCCCAGGTCAGTCCTTCAATGTATGGTTTTACAAGTCCAAAGAAGGAAAACTCAATGGTTTTTCATGTTTAGGGAGTTTGAAAATAACTTAAAGAGAACTCTATGGATGTTCTTTTTCGTAATTTTAGTCTCCTAGGCCCGAAAAACCATAAAATAATGCAAAGGAGAACTCTTCTAACCAAATAAGGCAGAGCATTCTTTTATCGTAGTTAGTCTATAGGGACCGAAAAAGGGTTAAACTATCACCCAATAGATTATTCTTCATGATTTAGCGAGCTCAAATAATGATGAAGTGTGCTCAAAAGGATTGTAAGGTCACCAAAAAGTTATGCCTCCTAAGTTCTTGTATAAAAAAGACATTCTGGGAAAAAAAATGTGAGCAATTCCTTTAAAAACCAAGGAAAATTGTGGAAAAAACCAAATAAAAGGAAACATTGATGTGAATTTTTTTTTAATTAAACTAGTTTGCAAGTGGTTAAAAGTCATTTGGGTGAAAAAATTTAGTCCATTTCACCTTTCATTTTCACTTGCCTTTTTCACTTGGAGTTTTTCCATTTTGAGCAGTTTCTTCTGACATTGATTGCAGGAGCTCTAGACCATCATTCTTCATTTTGTCTAGACCAGGTTGGTAGTCTTATTCACCTCTTTCATTTCCATGCTTTTGTTTTGATTTTCATGCCTTTTTTTAGCTATTGTAGGCCCCTTAAGAGCCCCCGTGGTTCCTTACTAGGGTGGCTCTCCCCTGAGGTATCGAGAGGGGCGCCATCCCGGATCTTGCACCCTAGTGCTTGTGTATAGGGAACATCAATGCTTTGAAATAGTCTATAGGGGGGATCCAGGCGTAAAAATAAATGTTTTCCTTGTCTTTTAGCCTTTTAAAAAGCATTATTTTGGCTTGGGGTCTTGACTAATGATATTTAATGATGTTTTGCAAGGATTCAAAAGCCAAGATGCTTGAGTGGAAGGACAGAGAGAACAAAAATGATGATATGGCCACATTGCAAGACCCTCAAGAAAGGGCAGTTCTTTGAAATTGCAGTTTATTGAAATTTTACAAGATACGGGACATGCAAAAAGAGATACTTCTCCTTGACCACTTGAATGGGTTATTGGATGTTGATGAGTAGGTTTTTCGAGTGGGTTATCAACTTTTAGAGATTGAAATCGAGGATGTATACTTTCTGACGTGGCTCTCTAAAAGAGGGGCACTCATCCTCTTATCCAGTCAATGGGATACACCTTTACAGACCAGTGACTATATAACATATTTTTCTATGTCGGGATCCCAAAAGGAAAGTGGTAGGCTTGAAATTAAGGATATGAGAGATATTCCATTATGAGATTTCCTATTCACCATCACAAAATTGGCAAGAAGCACCAGTCCTCACATGGATTCCAAATCATGAAGTTGAGTGCCTTGGGCCGAAGATCTTCAATTGGTGTGTAGGATTTCTAGCAAATGTCAAAGATCGGATTTCCAGATGTAGAACAGGGAAGAAGAAATAGTTTGGGTATGGATCATTCTTGGTATCGTTCTTCATGGAATGAGTACCTTTGATGCAACCTCGGATTACTTTGATATAGTATCTTGTATCCAAGCCTAGGATGGAAAGGTGGACTAGCCTTTCACCTCGGTTATGGAACGAGCCTTCATCTTTTTCTTTCACTGTCGATTTCTTCACATGGTGGAGGAGGTAGATTGTGATGATGGAGGAGGTAGATTGTGATGATGGAGGACTATCCTTATGATGGTATGGACTTCAGAGGTAGTGTGGATTTAGTGCTCCCTGAAGGGGCACAGTGGGATGCATCAGGTAAATTTCAAAACGTGACCTTGCAAAAAGTATTTTTTATTTTTTATGATATATGTATTGTTTGAGGTACAATGAGGGATCTTAAACATGTTTGATTTTATCATGCAGACATAGGGATGGAACACCCAGCTCATATGTCACCATTTTGATGATGTACTAGTGCTCAAGTAGTCGCATAGGCAGGTGGCGAAACCAGAGGACTGTGTGAGGTAGAGATAAATCTCAGGGGACTTACCATGGGTGTCCCTTCCATGAGATTATGATATGTTCCTTATCACTTGTAGAGGCACATAGTGGGTGTACTAGAGAGTCTCAGCCGTTTGTTGCAGCAAGTGGTTAGAGCAGTGATATGTTACCATAAGCACAATGTAGTACAGGGGGATGAGCAAAGTATCATGTCTTAGTGTAGTCTTATGCGATGATGTATGGCATAGTAGCCCACGTTTTCCCCCTATATGTACTTTTGGACGATATTATGGCACACTTTTCCTATATATATATATATGAGTTTTGTCTCGGCTAATTATTTTTCAAATGATGTGATGTTTTTTATTTATGCTTTATGATTTTGAATATTCATCTATGGACGAGATGTCAATCCAACATATAGTTTGCTAATGAATCAGTAATGACATTAAGTTCTCTCGATATGTGTTGGTATTATATGTTAGCAAAAACCCTCTCGAGACGACGAACCCTCAAATATGTAAATTCTAACCTTGTACAATATCTACTGCAAACTGATATTCAGAAAAGAACAGAAAAGATACAATGGCAAATACAAACATTACACAAAGATTTTTCACCTGGAAACCCAAACCGCGAAAAACTAGCATATATTATATTCATACATTGTGTTACATTGTTTACAATACAATATACATATAGGAGCCAGCGACATCCAAAACCCTAACCCAATGACCTGGATTAGTCCAAAACCCTAATTCCTTAACCGGAAATAGAAAACCTGACCCTGATTAGTCCAAAACCCCAATTCCTAAACCGGAAATAGAAAACCACTCCAAGAAAAACCATAAAAATAAAAACCACCTAAATATCACATGGTCCCAGAAATATGTCGTCCCTAAAGCAAATCTGTACCGCACCCCTCTAACCCTCTGCCATGCCTCTGTGGTAAGTAAACGCTTCAATCACTACTACTCGTCAAGTAAAGAATATAACACATACCCAACATTCTCCCACTTGTTCTTTCACACAATATGTGGTTACATACCAACAATGCCCATGATCCTCTACACCAAGAGAACTCTCGCTCACATATTTTGTTAATGAATCAAGAATATCTTCAAAGTGTCCACCCTCATCAATGCTGATCACTTTTCTTCAATGATGTCTCTACAAAGTGATATTGAACATCAACGTGATTTGTCTTTGAATGATAAGAAGGGTTCTTCGCCAAGAAATTGCACTCTGACTATCATTGCTGCACTCTATCCTTATGCCTTGTACCAACTCCAATACATGAACACACAATCTTTTGTAACCATACCGCTCTTACTTGCAAGAGTGGTCGCCATACTCAGATTCTACAGAAGTTGAGAGTGCCACTGCAACCTGCCTTTTGCTCATCCAACTTATTGCCCTCCAAACAGTTAAACACATACCCGCTTTGTAGATCTCCTATGATCCAAATCTCCACCTAACTGTGATCCACAAAGCCATGTGTATATCAAATCCACTCATTCCACCCCCTATCTTCCTTCAGAAAGCACAATCCATAGCTAGCAAAGCCACACAAATACCTGAAAACCAATTTTACTATTGTCCAATGATCCCTCCTTGGTTTTGACATATACCGCTTCAAAACTCCTAATCGCGAGATGTGCAATGTCCGGCCTAGTACTGCATCTACTGTATACATCAAACTCACAACTCAATTTTGCATATGGAACATGAGACATGTCCTCCCTTCTTCATGTGTCTTGGGAAACTGATCTAGAAATAACTTTACACCAACATGAATAGGAACCTTTACCAGTTTACATTCTCAGATATCCTCGCCATAATATCGGTTCTCGGCATATTTTCTCTGATTGAACCAAAGTTTCCTCCTTTTTCATTCTCTCTTTAATTTCCATGTCTAAAATGAAATTTGAAGTACCAAGATCCTTCATGTAATGAGGACAACCAGTTTCACATCCGGATAATCTCCTTGTTTCCTATCAACAACATGTCATCCATACAAGACCAAATAAATCAAATGACACCAATTAATTTAGAATACACAATGATCCTCTTCGGCTTTGTGAAGCCAAGTCCCAACATATAAGTATCAATTTTTATACCACATCCTTGGTGATTGTTTTAAACCATAATAGGATTCTTTTCAAATTTTGCATACCAAATTTTCTTCTTTCACAACATAACCTTCTCGTTGTTTCATAAAGATTTCTTCTTCCAGCATTCCCCATGTGAATGTTGTTCCTACATCCATCCGTTTGTATTTCAAAATCAAATGCGTATAGTCAGATAACAAAATCTTATGTAGGTTAATCATAAAATGAGAAAAAATCTCACCAAAATTCAATTCCCAACCTACTAATACCTCTTTGCTACTAATCGAGCTTTAGATGTATCCACTTTTCCTTCTGTATTCAACTTATTTTAAATACCCATTTGTTTTCAATAGGCTTTCTTCCAGTTGAAAAATCCACTAGATCCCAATCCTCACTCTTATCCAAAGATGCCATTCTCGTTCCATGGCCCTTTCCAGATTTCCATCCTCCTAACTCCATTCCCCGGGATACTTCTAGGATCATCACTGCGACAGATGTGCAAAAATTTGAACGGCACCGATGTGGATCTGTACTTTCGTAGTCTTTCTCGACCGATCTCCTCAATACCGGAGTATGAGGATCTTCTTCTTTCCATTCATGTTCTTCCTCAGAGTCCGCCCATCATCCCCTTTAAATCAAACTCCCCATCTCTCCAAGCCTCTTCCTTACTTGGTGGACCTCCCCGCTTAACCGATCCTTCATTTCCACACTCATCCTACTTATACACTACCCTTCTTAGTTCGGGTTCCAAAGCTTATAACCTTTGAGACCATCTTTACATCCAATAAAGATACATTTTCACCCTTCTTATCCAGCTTACTCAAATTTTCCTTTGGAACATGAAACATACACGAGCCAAACACCTTTAAGATGTGAGAGGCTGTCCCTACCACCATACCTCTTGTGGAGTCTACCACCCAATGTTGATGAGGGTGACTTATTTATCGAGTAAAACATAATGTCCATTGCCTCTAACTAGAATTCTTATCCCAACCCGACACCATTGAGCACGCACCTTTATTTTTCCATCAACACCATGTTCATCCTTTATACAACTCCATTCCGCTGAGGTGTATATGGAGTAGTCTCTCCCTTGCTATATCGCACTTCTTGGCTGCACTCCTTCAAATTCATTAACTCTCCACCACATCATTCTCAACACTCAATTTGTTTCCTCTCTGCTTGACTCTCAACAAGAGCCTTAAACTTCTTTTAAAACCTCGGCTAAAGACTTCAAATTCTTTCACTAGAAAAATATATCCAAGTTTTCTCGAGAAGTCATCTATAAATGAGACATAAAGACATAGATTTTTCCTAATGATGGGACCACACAGTCCAAAAACATCATCAGAACTAGCCGTAAAATTCTTCCACTAAGCACTGTGAGGGGAATCTTTACCTCATTCTCGCTTCCATGTATTAATGTTCAAATCAAAACTGTAGAGAGCAATTAGACATACCTTCAACAATACTTTTACCGTGTAGTAGTCGTAAGACCCTTCTCTCCGATATGCCCCAAATTTTGATGCCACAATAACCTTTTCTCCTAGACCTAGGAGTTCTTTCTTCAACTTGGGCTATCGAACAATGGAGCTATTACACCTATCACTAATAGTGCTTCCTAGTGTTATACAGAGTTCCAAACTAACTCCCCTCATCACACCATTGCTCCTCGAATCCATCCTGCAAGTTCCCTTTCAAAATTGTTTTTACCCCAAGATCTTCCATTTTGCTTACAAATCAAATTTCTCGGCTATACTGGGATGTGTAGAACACCAGTAAATGTTCTAATCCTTCCATCTATGAGAGTCCTAACTTGATTTTTCCTTTTCCTATGATTCTGTTGTCGAATCATTACCCAAGAAAAACATTATTACCTCCATCATACTTTTCATATTCGTAACCACTCCCTGTGAGTCATATGAAAGGGATGCACTGAAATAATCAACCATGCCTCATGATCTTAATGTGTTCTTCAAGAGGCCAATTACACATCCCTCCTTCTTCCTTGAGGTCTTTTTTCTTCTATAGAAGAAGATTCTTCAGACCTTTCTTTTTCTCTCAACTTTGATCTAATCGCTTTGTAGTGCCCTTTTTTTCCACACCTCCAACATACCCCTTCCAAACTTTCCACTTAGATTTTAGATCACCTCTTAGACTTAGATCTCCCACTTGAGTAAATAGATCTATTTCTCTGGAACGCCCTTCTTGCAAATAATGCGTTTGTGTTATATCCTTCCATATTCTTTTCGGCTCTCATCTCCCTTCCTACAACAAGGGACATGTCACTTCTTCAAACTTCAAAGTAGTTGTATTAATACCTACGGCCACAAATCCACTATCCCATGAGTCTCGTAAAGAACACAACAAACTAATACATTTATTTTCATCTAAAATTTTAATATCAAATGCATACTAACCCACTTACCACAATATTGAAGGCACTCAAATGCTCTACCACCGAGTCACCATCTCTCATCCTCGTTGTTTTTCTCGTGTAATAGTTTATTTACTGTGGGACTTAGGACTGGATATAACTTCCTGGACTTTTTCCTATAAATCTTTAGTTGTAGCTTCCTCTAACATATTAAATAATACTAAATCTGAGAGACATTGTCAGATTATGCTCTTCGCCTTCCAATCCGCCTTCTTTTTCCAATCATCTCAGGTTCCCTAGGTGCACTGATCTACCGATCCACTCCATCTTGTCCACCAAAGATCTTTCCATCTTGAGCTTCCCATGTACCAAAAGCTTTTCCCATTAAACTTCGATCTCCATCTTCAAATTGTTTTCCAATTGTTTTCACCTGAAAAATACCGTAGACTTCCCACTGCATTGGCTTATGACAAATTCTCGGACAAACCTTGACAACAAAGCATTTTCCTCAAGCCAATAAAGCTTCTGATACCAAATGTAAATTTAACCTTGTACAATAATATCTACCTAGATATTCAAAAGAATGTAAAAGATACAATGGCAAATACAAACATTACATAGAGATTTTTCACCGAAACCCAAACCTGGGAAAACCAACATATATTATAGCAGACTACACATCAGGTTACATTGTTTACAGTACAATGTACATATAAGAGCCAATGACATTCAAAACCCTAACCCAAATGACCCTGGATTAGTCCAAAACCCAATTCCTTAACCTGAAATAGAAAACCATCTAAGAAAACCATAAATAAAACCACCCAAATATCACATGGGTCCCGAAACATGTCATTCCTACAAAAATTCAAGGCCGCCTCTAAACCCTCGGGTGACGCTTCAAAACACTGCTACTTTCACTGCAGTAAAGAATATAACACATACCCAACAAAATAGAGACGAGAAATATCAATCATGTAACAAAGATAAACGCTATTAAGTTGACATACCACAAGTTGGGAATCAAGACTAGCGATTATTTGAGATATGTCAAGAGAAACGGCCTTGGTCAAAAGTCCAATTACGACATGATACTCTGCAACATTATTGGTCTATCCAAGACATATCCCTCCTGAATTTACCAACTCTTTAGAATGGTAAATGGTCCAAGTCGCAGGTTGCCTGTATAGGGCTAGTGCCAACTGGTAGGAATCCAAAATATATGGGGAAATATGTTGGCATCTGCCCATTCAAGCATAAAGTAGGGTATAAGTAGCTAAAGATGAAACAAAACCCTTACACACAAAATTAAATACACACGAAACCAAATCATATGGTACAATAATGTACAAAGAACACATGCATGATTTTCTAAGCATAGTACTTCCTTAGATAGATCCCATTATGAGGATCGTTGAGAGATATTCCATCATAGTCAACTAACTCATAGGCACCTCTGTGTAGCACATGTTTAATGATGTAGGGTCCATTCCACATAGGTTCTAGTTTTCCTGATCCAAGTTTATCATGGTCTTGGTCATAGACCAGGACCAGATCTCCTTCTGCAAAATTGCGAGGTTAGACAGAGTTATCATATTGAGTTTTGATGCATTTTTATATGTCTCATTAATGAGGGAAGCATCACGACGGGTCTCATCTAGCTTCGTTAGATATAGGAAACATTCCTCTTCGGCAAAGGTGTTGGGCATGAATTCTACGGCTAGTCTCAAAGATCGAATTTCGCATTCAATTGGCAACACTGCTTTTAACCCATATACCAACTGGAAAGGTGTGAAACCAATGGTCATTTTGAAGGAAGTCTGATAGGCCCAGAGTGTTGATAAAAGTTGTAAATTCCAATCAGTTTTTTTCAACCCCACCACATTGAAGCGTGGTTTTCAAGACTTTGTCGATGGCTTCAACTTGTCCATTGGATTGAGGATAATATGGGGATGATTTTTCATGTCGAAAACCCAATTTGGTACGCAACTCACTCATCATCTGATTTTGGAAATGAGATCTTTGATCGGTTAGATAGCTAATGGGACTTTGAATCTAGCAATGATGTGATTAAATACGAAAAGAGCAGCAGTTCAGCCATCGTTTAAGAATGTAGGCATAGCCTTAGCCCATTTAGTAAAATAATCGACTGCAACGATAATATAACCATGCCCCTCATCTAAGGTAGGATTACATTGCATGAAATCGATGCCCCATTTGGAAAAGGGGTCAATGGCGAGGATTGGATGTAGTGGATCAGGGTGGGTACATGTTTTCTTGTGAAATATCTAACAGGGTGGTAATTTTTTGATGAGCTCGATACAATCTTTAAAAATGGAGGGTCAAAAATAGCATGCACGCAATATCTTCTGGGTTGTAGCCATCCTAGACCGCCACAAGATTCTAAGTGATTTAATTTAAGACACGTTCATCCTCTTTATGGATCAAACAACGTCACAGGATAGTATCAATATTGTGGCGATATAAAGTGTCACCAACAATAAGGTAATATTTTGAATGATGTTGAATGCGACGTCGATCGTCACTCAAAATATCTAGGCATAAGCGTTGGGTCTGGAGATATAGGAGAATGTATCCATACCAGGGAACGGTCATACTAATAAGGAACAGTGACTCATCTGGAAGGGAATCATTGGGCTCAGTGTCCTCATCGGTATGGGGAAGATCGCAAATCAACTCTGCAAAAACCAATGATTTCTTTGCTTTAGATTTTGTAAACTTGAGATCAAATTCATGAAGAATGACGATCCATTTTGAATTTTTCCCCCCAAGTACTTGACGAGTCAAGATGTAGTACATGGGGTTCGAGTTAGCAATAACCATGGTAGTGCGAAGTAAGATGTAATGTCGAAATATTTCGACCGTGATGATTATTGCCAAAGCCAACTTCTCAACATGTGAATATCAAAGTTCAAGGCCAGAAAATCTCTTACTTAAATAGTTGTTCACATGTTTTGTACCATCGTCGTCCTCTTGAACTAACACCATGGAAATAGTGGAAGCGAAGGCGGTTAAGTAAAGGATATAATCTCTCGCGTAGTTAGGGGGGTGTATCAATGGTGTATCTGTTAAAGCATGTTTGAGGGCGTCAAATGAGCATTGATAAAGTTCATCCTAGATGAAAGGGACATCCTTCTGCAACAACCTCATGAATCCTTTCGTGATTTCTGCGTAATTGCAAATGGAACGGCGTAGAAATTTTTCCTTCCCTTGCAAACTTTGGAGTTGGGTAATGTTGTTGGAGGAAGTAAATCCAGGACAAATTTCACTTTTAAGGGATCCACTCTAATACCATCTTTGGAGACTAAGAAACCTAGGAGCCTCCCTGATTCAACAACAAAAATGCATTTGTGGGGATTCAAGCATATGTTATAATCCCAACATTTATCAAAAATCGCTCTCAGATGATGAAGATGATCTTTTCAATGAGACAAATGAGATGGAAATTCATCGAGGTAGGGCTCAACAATATGCTTGATATCCTAGAAAGCATATGACATAGCCCGCTGAAAAGTGGCGCTAGCATTTTTAAGGTCGAAGGGTAGCTTATGATAAGTGAAGGTTCCCCATGGGATGATGAAGGTTGTCTTATATTGATCAACCGGTAAAATATATATCTGGTTATAGCCTGAGAAGCCATCCATAAAAGAGAAGATTACGCTTTCGATGCAATTATCGATAATTTGGTCAATGAAGGGTGTAGGGTAATTGTCTTTCAGACAAGCCTTATTGAGATCCTTATAGTCGACGCAAACTCTAATTTTCCCTTGTTTCTTTGTGACTGGAATGATGTTAGAAACCCCTTTGGTCAAAGATACGGGGTAAATGAAAGGAAATTTCTATATTTTTTCTACTTTTTCCTTTATTACCACAGTTTTCTTAGCATGAACAAGGCAAAGTTTCTTTCGTACAAGTTTATCTTCATAATAAGTCTTAATTTAATGCAGAACGATCGAAGGGTCGATTCCTAGAATTTCTTCGTAGCTCCAAGCAAAAATGACGCAAAATTATTTAAATAAGGAGGTGTAGTCTTGAATTACTTCAGTTGAACAGTTCGCGCCTAATTGTATATGTTCCATGACACCCTCTTTTTCTAATATGTCTATGCTGATGGTTTGCGATATATTTCCTAAATTTCCCTTAGAGATAGTATCCTAAGTAAGTATCGAAGATTGAGCATTATCGATAATATCAAATGGAAAAATAGATTGAATATTTTTCTTGATTTCATCCAAACTTGAAAGAAAGGATGAGTTTTGGTGGTAATCATTCCAAGGTGACTCTTAGATACTAATAATTTCCATTATAGATTCGTCGGATGGAAAAATATGTAGGATGTAATCAAAGGTCGATCATGAGGAATTCAACCAAGATGGTAGTGAATAAGAATTGGATGCCATTGAATGTTGGTCATAAGGTAAAGGAGAGGCATATTGAATGGCATCATATTTAGTCTTTACTGGGATAAGCGGCATATTATCACCTAGCGTAGAAAACTCTGAAGGACTAGGCACAATCCAAGGATCAGATGATTCGTGGGATTGATGTACCATGGTTGAAATCATATTTATCATTGCGATATGTTGCATAGTTTGAGGAATGGGTGTGGGGAAATTTACCATGAGCGAAGAATATTTCAGTAGACCCACCCCTACACTTTCATAAGTAATCATTGAGTCCCCCAAAAAAGGAATATCGTTGTTGGTTTGGCTGCGAGCATCAGGTGTACAATAATCAAACTGATTGATGGTAACTATTTTTCCTTGATGAGGAAACTAGACACATAAAAAAACTGAAGATGCTACAGTATTCATAGCATAAAACCAACTTCTTCCAAGCAACAAGTTATAATCTAAAGGATTGTCGACTACTTCCACTTCGACGGAAATAGTTTTCCCCCAATTGAATAGCTAATGATTGCAACAATCCATGAGGTATGAAACCTCATCCATCAAATGCTTTCAACATAGTAGGAGATTGATTAAGACCTGGTGATTTAAGACCTTTACAACAGGCTAAGGACATGACACAGATCGATGCTCCTTCATCTAATATAGTGCAATGAATGTGTTTATTGTGAACAACAACTTCGATTTTAAATGCAAGTTGGTGAGAGAGTATCGATTTATAATTGTCCAGGTTAAACATGATAGTATTGGATGACTCAGGATCAACAGCTCCAATGGCCTCCAAGAGAGTCCTATGCTGACTAGGGCAGTTTTGCAGAACTTCGAGTGCCGACATTGCACAAGGTGCTTGGGCCAAATATTCAACGATGTTGTAGTTCTGGGCAGCACGAGAGTTGGGATAAAAGGTCGAATTTCGTATATTACTCTTGGGCCAATGTAATATAGAGTCAAAGTTTGGTTTTTCAATCTGGAGAGGTCCAGATGGAGGGGTCATAGAGGTGGAATATGGATTAGTCACGGTTCCATTAGTTACACTATGTTTACCATTTTCCCCTAGAGGTGTGTCATATGGTGTAGTCCTAGTGGTCAAATATGCACCATTGAAAATGTAAATATGTGCACTTGATGAAGCATCCTCTTTAGGAGGAGGACATAGGTTTCCTCCTTGTGGAGGTGAAAATTTTTGCACAACCATTGACTGTTGTTGTTGAAAAGGATGTGTCAAAATAGAAATTTGGGAATTTCCTTTAGGGAATTTTGATACTTCATCTCGATGAGGACAGTCTCTTGTGTAATGATCTTCATCACATATGAGACAGGGAAATTTTGGTTTTCGATGTTGTTTATTTTCAGCAACAGGTGGTTGTGTTTGTGTTTTTGGGTTTTATGTTTGATTATTATTTTTCTTTGATTTATTCTTACTCTTCTTTTTTCCCCCGGATTGTGGTGGTGAAGTAGATTGAACTGCATTTACTTCAGAAAATTTAATTGGGGAGGAATTACATGGCATAGAAGCATGCATTGTAGTCGGGGTAGATACTTAATGATTTGTAGTCCCAAAAGACTGTGAGGCAGGTTGAGTTTTGACAGAACCGATAATATCGTCATAATGAGAAGCAGATGATGGTTTGGATGGATCAGTTGATGTACGGGGAGCATTTGGGATCAGTTCATATAAAGTACAATATTGGGAATAAACCAAATCTAGAGATTGGGTGTGAGAAATAGATTCTTCTTATGTAACTACGCCTCCCATTTCCACATCACGTGCAATAGGTGGTAACAGGGATTTTGTGAACCATTCTGCCAAAAAATTATCTATGATGGTAGCTTTGATCAACCATCGTTGTCGTCTCCACTCATGAATATGATCGGAAATGTGTACGGAGTTGGTCTAATGAAGGGAGGTCAAAAGTTTCGTTCCAATTTCGTATCTAATTAGTAGTTGAAAATGGGTGAGGAAAGCCATTGCAAGTGAATTAAAATCTTGAAAAGATCCACATTTTAATTCAATATACCATTTTGTTGCGGAGCCCATAAGAGTACAGTGGAAAAGACGCAGTCGAATAGAGTCATCCATCAATGATTTTGATGAACACCAAAGATTAAATTTCATGGCATGGTTATTCAATTCTTCTCCAGGTTTACCGTCAAATTTTGGGATATCCAATGGTAACTTGGAAGGAATTACTGGCTAGAAAGGAGAATGCAATATGGGATCATTTGTCAATATTGAAGGGTCTGGAAGATCTAAAGTATTATTAGGTGATTTATATGTACTAAAAAAGACACTAAACTACCCTCAATTAAATTGTCAACCCAAGATAAGTAAACTTAGAGTTGTAGCAAAATATATGCCAAAGGTAAAAGGTTGGTAGGAGTATAGTCTAACTAAGGAAAGCAACTATCTAAGGCTAGTCTACTCAAGCAAACCTATCTAATGAGCAAACCCTATTAAGCAAAATGAAACTAAGTAACCTAAGTACTTTTGGGCCAAGGATCGATGGATGGTTCCTAAGAAAGCAAGTAAAACGCTATGTAAAGAAAACTAGTTCAACAATAAGCAAAAGCAAATCACTAAGCATAATAAACAAATGACAAAAGCAAACTTCTTTAACTTGCCAACCTACATCCAATGAGCAACTACCCTATGAAAGCAAATAAATAAGCAAGTAAGCAAAATCACCTATCTAACCTATTAAAGCAAATAGACAAGTAAGCAAAGACACCTAACTAACCTACTAAAGCAAAAGACAAGTAAGCAAAGGCAACTAACTAACCTACAGAAGCAAGACAAATAAGAAGCAAGGGTGGCTAACTCTGCAAGCAAGGCTTCTCATTTGAACAACTATCCTGGCCTAAGGGAGGCAATTGAACTAAATGCCTAATGAAAATTTATTTCTAATGCGTGAAAGGAAAACTAAATTATGATCACCGTGCATGAAGGAATATATTTTATTGAAAGCAATAAAGGAAACTGTCTCTTCTATGAAAACAAGAAGGCAGTTTCTAATCCTGTAAAATTCAATGCATTCTATACTAATATAAGGAAACTTATGCTATACTAAATTCGGTCATTAACTACAACTTGAAATTACAATCTAAGTCTAAGAAATAAATTTCATAACATAAACTATTCAGTCATTAACTACAACTTGAAATTGCAATCTAAATCTAAGAAAGAAATTGCATAACATAAACTAAACTAGCTCTATCTTAATAATTCAAATTGCAAAAAGGAAAAATACTCATAAACAGAATTTAAAGACTATTTCAGCGTATGACAAGAAAGAAAATAAGCAACTAAATGACGAATTAAATAAATAAAACTAAATGGCAACTAGATCAGCAAACTAGAATTGAAAACTAAAGACTAATGACTATCCATCCACCGAAACCTCGTTAAAGAAAACATAAACTCAAATTTATGTTCTATTCTATTTCAAACTCTGTTTTAAACTAGATTCTACAATCATAAATCAAAGCATAATCTAACATGTAAATGCATGTGGGGTTAGTGTATGAGTTTGCAAACTCGTTCCTAATTATAAAATCAATGCATATTAACAAAAAGCCTCCATACTAACCTGCAAAAGAGAATTAAAACAGTTAAACTACAACAACAAATTAAAGAAATGAAGGAACAATTCATGTACAAGAAATAAAGAGACATCTAAGCTATAAAATGCATAAATAACACAGAGAACAGTTACCAGACTGTTGGTGGGCCCCCCAACAAGTCGTGGTCACCTCTCAAACGCACACCACGAGCTCAACAAAATGATTTCACCATTAAAACTTGAAAAACGCAGTCTTATACAATTCTGGCAATTGAAAAATGCAAAAACAAAAGAAAATATTTTTATCTCTATCCTCTACTTTGTCTACTGCTCCTTAGTTATTGTATGACCACCATGATGGTATTTATAAGATTTACAGACCAAGTGGTCGACCACAGGAGGTTCGAACTGCTTCTAAAATTGGTAAATTTCATTAATGGTGCCCTAACTGCCGAAACTGAGTGAGCCAATAATCGCCTTCTTTGGACGACTGAAATCGAGTTGTCTTGATCTTAGTAGTTGGAGGGGGCGATCATCATGAAGAAAACCCATGTGCCTGATTTTTCCATCACTAGTCGCCAATGCCATAACCGCCAACTCGCCTTGCGTTTTTGTGCAATACTGGGTGCCGGAATGAGTGTCAGATCGAGTGTCGGATCAAGTGTCGGAACTAGAAACATGGTGTGTTTTGCCCTGTAACAGCAGAAAAACACAAATTAACTCTTGGAAATCATAGAACATG
Source organism: Picea sitchensis (assembly GCA_010110895.2). Lineage (NCBI taxonomy): Eukaryota > Viridiplantae > Streptophyta > Pinopsida > Pinales > Pinaceae > Picea > Picea sitchensis. The sequence goes on from SNQJ01S0024874.1 coordinate 52,077, forward strand.
ATGAATTACACTTGATTTAATCATTAAACATGAATTACATGTACCTTATGCCGATCATACCATTTTATCATCAAATTCTCCAAAAAGATCCTTCAAAAAGATGAAAAAAACATATATACATATCGCAAAAGTGTATAATAACCGTCATGAAAATTATCATATCTCGGGCCCAAAAAGTATCCAGAAAAGTTAAATGTCGATTACTTTGAGGATGATATAGGTGAGGCATGGGAACACCAGTACGACCATAAACAGGTTGTTGAGGGAATTTGTATCCATAAGGTCCTCCCATATATGGTTGTTGAGGATTTTGGCCAGTAAAAGTATGATTCATTTGTTGAGGTACTTGGGTAAAAGATGAGTGAAAACCAAATTGACCCTGAGGAAGGTAACTAGTTGGACCCTGAGCTTGAGGAGGATGGGCAGTGTGACTTGTAGGAGGGTAACCCGTTTGACCCTTAGGAGGATAACCAGTTTTACCCTGAGGAGGATAACTAGTTTGACCCTAAGGAGGATAAGATGATTGACTCTGAGGACCCGAAGTGGGATTTGATACACCTGGGAATGGTTATCCAAATTATAGTCATGACGGGTTAGGATTTAAAAATCCTCCTTGTGGTGTTGGATTAAAATATCCTCCTTGAAGTGGTGGATTAAAATCCTCCCTAAGGTGGTCCCCAGGTTTGTTGTGGGTTTCCGAAAAAAAATACTTGGAACTTTCCCCCCTTCCATAGGTTGGGTAATGATCAGGACTTGTCGACTAAATGAGGGTCCCCCCCCCCAAAGGAACTTGTCCATCGATTGAGGGTTTCCCCCCGGTAGGGACTTGTCCAATAATGGAGGATTTCCCCCCAATAGGGATTTGTCCCCTAGTCGGGACTTGTGGTATGACAGGGTTTTTCATTCTAATATGGGAAGGTGTCCCAACATGATTTTGCGGTGTGAATGAAATTGTTTCTTGAAGAGGCATTGTTTATGTAACCATCATAGTGTTTTTTAAATAACTAGGAAGGACAAGACCTGTATCACTTGATATTTGACCTAAATTGGTAGTAGTGTTATGTGTTTTTCCTATAGGATGACCAAGGAAATGACTTGATGGTTTTGCACTTGCGTTAGTAACGATAGGTGTATGTGGAGGGGCATAAAATAGTCGATTCAAATTGAATTTTTCAAAAATATCATGGCTCGATGGAGTTTTCCATATAGTATGAACAAGAGTTTCATTTGGATCTACCATTCCAATAGTATGGGCAGGAGTTGTATATCCTTCACTTGTGTTGAGTTGTTATGATTCCATATTAACTTCTTTGTATGGCCTTGATAATAATCTGGGATAATCTTCAGGTATGATATTCCATGAAGAATCTACTCAGACAAGAAGTGGATCAAGAGGGTTGCTTAATGGTGGATTTATAGGAGAGACAAAACCTTTCCGAACTATTACAGTTGCTCCCTCGGGATGTTCAAATAAAGAAGTAGCATCACTCCCAGTGTCAGAATAATTTTCTTCTTCGACAAATTCTCCATGAAAAGTGTCTTCAGATGAATTGGGAGGCAAGAGTTTGTAACCTTTTGGAGGCAACCTTTGCATCCTATGTAATCGGTGAAGACCTTTATCAGCCACAATACAAATTATTATGGACAACTAGGGAGAATAAATGACACTCGCTAAAAATCTAAAAAGATGAACAAGAAAACCAATATCTTTTCACAATGAACTTACTAGTTGGTGATGAAATCCAACATCGTGGGAACAAAGTGAGAAGGGGTTGGGATTGAGTGAGTGGATCAGTTACGTTGACGACCTGCTTAATGGGCTTACACCTTGGTGCAAGTTTCCTCGTGGTTTTATCCATGGGTTACCCTCCAAGAAGCTCAAGTGAGTTTTACCAACATCTGACCCAGGTACAATAAAGACTCCCCTTCGTCGTCACCTTATGTATAAACCCTAAGGAATATGGACACTAAGTTTACCAACTCACAGTAAGCCTCCAGGAGGGTAAAGTTGACAGTCAGGTCCAAACATATGGGCAGGATATCAAGTTTGAAATCCTTCAAGAGAATTGAAGACAAGTGGATTGGTAAACTCTTGAGGACCCCGAAAGGATTCAGCATTCATTAATCTTCGAGACCAAGTGAAAATAGTCGATTCTTATGAAAAAAACCCAATACATGATTGTTCATGTATGATTAGTTAAGCCTCGAAGGGGTAATCTTCATTTCTCTCTCACGCGTGACCTCGTGCTTAACCCCTATGTGAGATGGGGATCCCGGATATTCTTATGTGAAAATTGGATTTTCTCTCCCTGTAGCATGATTCTATGTGTGTCTTTAATGCTTTGGAGAGTTAACCTCATAGCCTAATCCAAATTTCTATCCCTAGCCTAATGTTGGTGCACAAGCCTTAAAAAGAAAAGTTGTTAAATCACTTTTAATTATAAATTGTTTTCATGGTTGTTCGTTACTCAAGGGTGAATGATAGTGAAACTGATGATGTTTTTTAGACTCGACTCCATAAAGAAAGCAAAATAATAAGATGCAATTGTTCTTTTCAATGAACTTCTCATTATGGAAAGGAGAATAGTTTCTTTCTTTTTTATCACTAACAGACACTCAAAAGAATCTGACACTTAATGCAATTTGTTCCCAAAAAGAATATACACATTCGCCAAATTATCAAAAGAAAACCTTCCAAGTTTTGAAAACCAATGCATACAAAGTTCTTAAAATTCTCTTTGTTTGATTGTTAGATGCAAGAAATGTTGTGCTTCTAATTCTTCTTTCTTTCAATAACAATGAAATAGTTCACCACTAAACTAACATAGAACATGAAGAAAAATATTATCCAAACAAGATACCCACTAAGGAAATAAAAAAGAAACAAACTCACTCAAACAGAGATCAATAAATCAAGAAAACCACACTAAACGACCTTTGAAAATTGAGCAGCAAGAAACGATATCAAAGCTAGGTTTTGGTAAGTAATTGAGTTTTTCATTCAATCAAAGCAAGACTGATAAGGAACTCAGTGACCAGCAAACCCTTGCAGACTCTTACAATCAAGCAGATAACTGATGATTTTGTGAAACAAGGATTAAACCAAGGAAAGGTAAAATAAACCAATATCGCAATGTAGAAGGACTTTCAAGCTCAACAAAGATGAATAATAGTTCTTTGAATCAAGCAAATCCAAAAACAAATTAAGGACTTATGGTTTAAAAACCTCTTATCAACATAACTGAGCAGAACTTGGAAAACCATAGGATTCTCACAAAAAGGAGAGGGTGGTGTTGATGTCTTCAAGGAGATAGGGTGGAGTAGTGCTCCCTATAGGGCTTCTAGGGAGTGTCAGCCTGACAGTGGCACCTCGGTGCTCACTGCAGGGGAGGGCCAGTTCTGGAAAATTTGAAAAAAGTATTGAAAAGGGATAAAAACTTATAAAGACCCAAGCAATGACTCTGTGAAGCTTTCAATAAAGAAGAGGAAATAAGGAATTGACTCAGAATCAAGCACCAAACAAGATTTGATGATAGTCAAAAGGATTTTAGATGAACCAAGGGAAGACTAGTCAAAGTTCATCCCAAGTGGAGTCGTCAATTTCTATTACGAAATATTTCCCCTGCGGATAGGTGAAACTTCCCTTCGATCACCAGACCCCCTGTACCAAGAAAGAAACACTACAAGTGGATCCTAACATCCCTTTAAACTTATTTTAACCAATTATAAGGAGAGAGGGAGAAAGGGCATGATGTAACTTTTTACGAAGTTTGTCCTCGTTGCTTCCAACTTGTGAGTTTGATCTTCAAACCTCCTAGTGCAACTTGATACCTGTAATGGGCAACAAAGAGAAAGAACTATCTCCTACTCTAGTTGATTAGGTAAAACAAATTCATCTATGAAGTTTAAAGCAACAATAGACAAGCATATGCAAGAATACACAAGCTTGAAGGAAATAAGACAACTATATTCAATGAGAACTCAAAAAATAATACTTACAAACCAAGATTGATGTTGCAGCAGCCTCTCCAATCTCTCATCATCCAACCCTTGAACGAATGAACCAAGATAAAAATGTTGATACTTTATTGATTTCTTTCACCCCCTTTCACCATGGAAGTGCCTCTAATTTATAGGCTTTGAGAGGCTCAACCACCTTGAGTATTATTGGAATAGGTTTAGGATATGGCTCCATAGGTTATGATTCTTCCTTAGAGAGTGCCATGGAGTAGGATTCAAGACAAATAAACTCCATCCTTTCAAAGTTTTCCCTTAGAAGAAGGTGGGATTTACCTTCATTCCCTCAACAAACAATGGCACCCCCATAAAGTTGAAGACATAGTGCCATGGTGCCCCCTTAACATGGTGTAGGGAGAACCAACACTCCCTAAGCATAGGCAAGGGAGCACCAATCCTCCTAAATGTCCAAAGAATGGTCAAAATCCTAGGTAAAAGGTATGTTTCGACTGCCAAATGATGGTGTTTTTCCTTCCAACATTATTTATCGGTTGTGACAAGTGTTTCTATGGTGTCAATTGAGTTGTGACACTTACTAAGAGTGTATGAAGTATGTTACGACACTTCGACACTTAGTATGTGATGTTTGTGCCACTTGCAACACTTATGACACTTAGGATGTGATGTTTGTGCCACATGTGACACTTGCGACACTTAGAACGTGATGTTTGTGCCACATGTGACACATTATGCAAGCATGGAAATTTGGCGTGTAACAAGTGTGTAAGGTCTAACTGTTGTATTAAGAATGTGTACACATTATGGAAATTTTTCACATTATTAGCATGCACATGCTCTATAACGATTTGCATCCTTGTTAAATAAATTTAAAAAATGGTACAAATCACAACCCCAAACTTTCCAAAAAAGTTGAGAATATCTACAGGTTAACGGATATCTCCTACAAAAATTGTTGCTACAAACAATTTAATGATTTTTTTGTGATTTGAATTTGAATTTTGTTTATTTTTTATTGCCAATCCATGTGAATGTGGGGAACATACATAATTTATCCAAAAAAAATTCGAGGAAAGTGCAACCTAGTGAAAATGTCATTAAAGGAAGAGAAAATCCATGGTTAGGTGTGGAAAAATATAGGCTTTCAGTGGATGCCATTCCAATTTGAAGTACAAAATATTCCTTTGTTGTTTCTACTTCATCACCATAAGCAAAGTGAGGGATTTTAGTAGAGTTCAATCCAATTCTGACATCTAGTAGTCCTCTAATGATTGTTTCATAAAGAAAAAATGTTGTTGATGAGAAGACAATGAGACTTTTCATTAGAACTAATTATACTAAGAATAAAATTAGAGATGAAACTGATACAGAGCCTTTTGGTGAAGAAGTTACCATGGTGAAACCTCTTCTTGAATAGTTATAAATTCCTCAAACTAACCATGGGCATGTCCACTACCCCCTCCCCCAATTTTGACCTACAATTTGTTGAAGGGATACAAACTTCTTTATGTATTCCACAACATAGAGGTGACGAGTGTCAAACTAAAAGTGCATCGTCCTTACCTAAACCTAGTAGTGTGGACCAAAGAACTCCTAAACACATTCAAATGGATGAAATTGGTCTAGCGTCCCTTGATGGTAAGTTATCTAATCAAACTATTCATTATTAATTGTACAAAATTATTAAAGAATGTTTTGAATAAAAAAACGACATAGCTAAATGTTAGTTTCTATCTTTGTTAAAATTTAGGAGTTTGATTATTGTCGGGAAATGTTAGGCATTAAAACAATTAAAAGTTTGGAAACAAGTAATCATATTGTTATAAGCCTTGTGGATACTTTTCATACAATTGGTAAGAAAACTCATTTGAAAGACTGTAATGCAGCCTATCATGTATTATCAACATCAATTGTTAACAAGATCATAGGAAAACGTAATTTTCTCAAACAAACACCTCACCTCATTAAATTAAATGCCAAAACCCTTCAAAAGTATTCTATTAAAAATGACAGCCTCAACACAACTAGCCAAATAAATTTGTGGGCCTTCACAAGTAAATTGCCTCATTCTAACATGAAGTTAATCAGAACAGTTAGGGAACTAGTGTAGAATTTTTCGCATGACAATAATAGTCCTTCTTCTAACCACAAGGTTGTACTAAAATTGAGAAGGGGTTCTAGAGATCATGAATCCTACATTAAAGATTTTATTGATGCAACATAGACAAAATTGTCTGAGAGATTCAAGCATGATCATAATGCACTAAACTTGGGCCAAATATATTTAGATAAATGCAAGCCTTGCTATGTTAGAGTAAACATAATACCTAACACACGTTGTTGTAGATACCACATAAAATACAACTATTAATATCTCACACACACACATGTATTCATCATGTTTTGCATACTAACCTTGTGTAAGAATGCTCAACGGTACTACCGATGAAATCATCTAGAGACTTTAATCATAATGCCATTTGTACAATGCCATAATGCCATTTGTACAATGCCATAGGGACAAACATATATTCAGAAAATTTATTTGCAGATGACTTTCCCTAGGTTGAATGTAATGGCATTAATAAGGAAGTTCATGCATGTGAGCGAAGACTATGGATTTGGGACGAAGGTGGCTGACATGAGGAGCTTCAAATATGTCACATATGAATTAGATAGTGGAAAATAAAGCAAAAAGATATAGTTGGTGACATTCCAAGTCAATGATGTGTCCTTAAATGGAATCTTTTCTTTCAAATTGCATGTTGAAATGCCACATGGAATTTAATGTAATAGTTAACTTATGTATTAATTTTTGTGTCACTAAGTACAAGTTTTTGACTTCATTGAGGATTTCTTAGAAAATATGCTTATGAACATGCACGTGTTACTAACATGTGCATGTTTCTAGAATGTGCATGCATTCTTTTAAAATATGACTTAGTTATCTGATTAACGGCTTGTGGGGTAGTTCAAAGGGGCCCAAAGAAAGATATAAAGGAACGTGTGTACACTTTAAAGAACAAGTGCATGCTTTTAAGAATGCATGCATGTTCTTGTATTAGAACATTGTTGGGATTCCCATTACCACTTTTTTTCTGATCAACTTCATGCGAGAGCCCTAAATGGCCTTAAAACCTTCTTAGAAGTCTAGTCAGAGCATTGTTATCAATGCCTTCGAAGGTTGTATGCATGCAAACTTTGGGTCATGTGACACTAATGATGTGTCATAGGAGAGATAATACCTTCTTAGTATACATGCAATGTTTTAGGAAACAAACTAAAATGGTTGAGGTAAAAGACAATCCATACGTTAGACAATGCAAACAAATGGGAAGTTAGAGGGAAATGATACCTTTACACTTCACGTTGAGACTTAAGAAAAAGGTCGCTAAGGCTATGAAGAGGTACATTCAAGAAGAATTTTTGTTGGAAGGTATTAAATCCACTTTTTATGCTCCACGCAAAAGAAAGGAAACAAGCAAAAGGCTAAGGAAAAAGGAGTTACACATAGTAAAGGTTACATATAAGTTTGTTGTGGTAATGTAGAAGACTAGGATATGGCCTTAGCACTGCACCCCATATGCCACATAGGGGAAAAGGAGATCCAATACAAGGAAGACCCTATAGCCAACATGGATTTATAAAAATTCAATGAATTCCACATGGCATCCACATGGGTGGAAATAAACCTAAAAGAGAATAATCATAATGTTCCCTCTTTGCAAAGGAAACAATTGTGATCATGGGAGTTAGCTAGAGACATTCATAGGTGTCTGGGAAGAGGATCGTGGCGATAGTTGTAGTGAATATTGGAGACATGTGGCCTTCCACAAGGAAGAGGAATCACTAGAGAAATTTAATAAAGAGGTATCCATATTTTAAAGTGGGTGTTAAACATTTGAGTTGAGATAGGAGAAAAAGAACATTGGAGATAGTCAGTCTCTTGGCCTTCATAGTAGAAGGTAAGAAAGAGGATCGAGACTGAGGTTTCCAAACCTCGATGCTTCCATATCCATGAGAAAAGTATAGTTCCAAAGATAGTGATAAGAAGACTCATACATTGATTCCATCCACATCTAGAGCAAAAATGTCCATGCGCATATTGGGTATGCAACAATCTCATTGAGGACATGACCTGTAGTAGAAAACTAATGATTTTCACTTCAAATGAAGATGGATCTAGTACCAACATCAAATATTATTCTATAGGCTATATGGTTGAAAGGAAAAACACAATTTATCCATGATTATGAAGATTTTCCTACAACTTAAGAGTTATACCTATAAGAGTGCATAAGGAGACTAAGTTTTTACGCCTCGTTTCAAAAGTTTACCAAATATTGCATTACGATGAATTTTGGAACTTTTAGAATTGTATCCTTTGAGGTGTAATATAAATGTTTAGTTTTGTGGCAAGATCTCAAAGTTTTATATGACAAAAGTATAATCATTTCACCACATAAACTCAAAAATATTATCACGAGAGCTCAAAATGAAACTTTTGAAAATCACTGCAAGAGGAAATCTTCGCAATCATTTAAAAGATAAAGTCAAAAGTTTTTCAAACTCCTCTTCACAATCATTTAAAAGATAAATTCAAAAGTCTTGCAAACTCATGGTTGAAATTTTAAGTATATAGCTTTTAAAAGTTCAAGCAAAGAAGATATTGTATATTGTTTTAAAGGGACAAAAACTAAAAACAAAAGCATTTACCAGGGGAGCAAGTTTAAGATAAGCTTTAGACTTAGATGAAAAGGACTTAATTACAAGGTCTTCATGTTAGCTAACTTAAGTCTTGTTGAGGCCTCAACACGATCATATGGTATCGCAGACAAGTTCAATCATATCGGGAAAATATATTTGATATTAGGGAACCCAAGTTCAAGAACACTTGGATAAGGATGTATTGGTGTCAGAGTTTTTGTGAGACTCAAAAACATTTAAATAGGGAGATGTGATCTAAAATGGGTCTAAGTATTGAATTCAGTGTTCACCCCAAACAATGGGTTGAGTTCAACTTGTAGAAGTCACCAATTTTGCAAGTGCAATGACCTCAAAGCCTTCTTACAAGTCTAATCAGAGCCTTGATACCAATGCCTTGGAAGATTTGAATGCATGCAGACTTTGGCTAATGTGGCAATAAGGATGTGTCAAAGGGGAGGTAATACCTCTACATTCTGTATATAATGGTTTTGGAAAAGACTAAAATGACTAAGGCAAATGACAACGTGGAGGAATGGATAAGTCGAAGGGAAATGACACCTATGTGCATTGAACTCCGTGCAAATATTTAAGAAAGAGGAGGCTAAGACAATGGAGAGGTTTCAACGGAAGGTATTACCTCCACTCCCTATGCTCCACACAAAAGGAAGGAAGCAAGTAAAACGTCAAGGAAAAATGCATGCGGTGCAAAGGTTACATGAAAGGTTGATCTGGTAATGTGGTGAACTAGGAGATGGCCTTAGCACAACACCCTATAAGTTACATGTAGAGCATGAGGTATGTGACACTCCATAAGTTTCCCTTCATGTTTCAATCTAAAGGGGAAAATGATATCCAATACAAGGAATACCATGCGGTTAACATGGCTATTTGATGAATCAAAAAATGCCACATGGAATCAATGTGGATGGTAGTAAATGTTGACTCATGATTCGTCACCTACTACAAGAGCTCGCAAAGAGTTGTGAAGCCTATAAATTATTTTAAAAATATTATATCACTATAATAGGTGGGGTCCCCTAGGAGAAAACACTGAAATGATAAAGTCCGTGTATGACATTCTCTTTCTCAGTATAATTTCTTGGTATTGGTTTACATTGTGGGCATCACTTCAAGATTGGTATCAAAAGTCAATTATTATATAATAACTTTGTCTCAATGGTTCTTGAATGGTTATACATTCATCATGTGGTATTGAAAAGAGATATATGTTTGGATCATGGTTTTAATACTCGTACAAAATGTCAGGCCAAGCATTGGACATGAATGATAACTCCACGAGATGATTATGTCAGATAGTTGGTCTAGATTGATGGACAGTTGAATATTTGGTTGTCATTGATTTCAATCCTTCGAAAGTAATGTTGTAGATTGATTTCAACCCTTAGATATTGATGTCAACTTTTGAGTATGTCTGGTAACACATTCTGATAGCTCTAGAGGTATGGGTAAGGAACCCAATTTTGGTTGAGGAATAATGTAATGAAGATCAATGTATATGCATGTAAGACTATTGTAGATGGATAGTACATGTCATGCCATTTCCGGTGATATGTGGAACATCACATAACTCCTCACGGTTAGAGAGTTATGGCCTTGTGAAGTTGGAGAACCCTCATGAATTATCTAGAAGCCCCTAGAAGGTCAAAGAAGTCAAATTATTCTACAAACTCCTAGAAGAAGTTGCCTACTCAAAGTGTGTGAAACTAGGATTTAATCATGGGTATAGTTGTTGCATTAAGAAAATAATTAAAAATAAATTAGTTGTAACAAGAAGTTGTGAGTTTGGTAATTATGGTAAAGTAGTTGTGATGAGAAGATTGAATAGTCAAAGTGGTTGACCAAGAAATAAATTAAATAATAAAGTAGTTGCAACAAGAAGTTAGTTAAGGGCAAAGAAGTTATGAATTGAGTAATTATAGAAAAGTTAGTTGCAACAAGAAGTTGTGAGTAAGATAAATTATTTAAATAATAAAGTAGTCAAAGTGGTTGCAAAGAGAAATCATTTTAATAATAAAGTGATTGCCAAAAGAAGTGGTGAGTTTACTATTTATGGATAAGTCAAAGTGGTTGCAAAATAAATTGATTAAATAATAAAGTTAGTTGCAACTAAAAGTGGAGAACTTACTATTTGTGGTAAAGTGGTTAAGTTAAGTGGACAAAGGTTGAATAGTCAAAGTGGACAAAGTGGTTAAGTGGACAAAAGTGGGTTAATGGGTTAACCCTAGAAGATTGAGAAAGGGGTAAAGTTGTTGCAAAGAAACTTCTAGAGGAAGACATGAAGAGTATAAAAGAAAGGACAAGCCTCTCTCATTTGTCTCTATTGAACTCCGTTGAATATCATTTGTGAAATGTTATTTGGCAGGTATTATTGATAGATCAAATTTAAGGCAGAAAATTCGCAACAGCAAAATCGCGGTAGAAAAATCACGGCAGCAGAATCGCGGTATTAAAAACGTGGCAACAGCATGGTTGGAGTCTATTTATGAGAGATATGGCACATCTTGTTTGAGGTGTGTTTTGTGAGCTAGGGTTTAGCTTTTGAGATGGTATTGGTTGTTTAGTATTGTTGCATATATCAGATTTGTTGAGGGATACAGTTGGTATTATGTTGTTGCTATTTGGCATATGGATATTGGTATTTTGGTTGTGATGTGTTGCTGGAGTTGTTGGTTTAGTTTGAGGTTGCATATCAATAAGGGTTTGATGTCTAGTCCATGTGAGGGTTTATTACACATGATTATGATTGTATGCACATGTATGGCACATGACTAGAGAGACATAGATGCACATGGTTTGATTGATATTCTTGTGATATTGGGTATGAGATCTATGTTATTAGATCTGATCTATTAAGGAGATTATTGGTATAGGTTGTTAGTATTTGTTGGTACAAGTTATTGGTACAGGTTGATTGTGGGTTATTGGTATAGGTTGACTATAGGTTATTGGTATAGGTTGGTTGCAGGTTGTTGGCATAGATTGGTACAGGTTTACAGTGGTATATTTCACAGTGACAGTGTGGCAGTGGTTTCATCAATTATTTGACATTTATATTTCAAGGCAATAGGATGGAGCAAGGAAAGGGGGTTGTAGCCTCCTTCCGGTTGAAGTTGAATTTTCCTTTAGGTTGGAGCCTAAGAACTAGGTGGTTGTAGCCACCTTCTGGTTATATCCGGAGAACCCAGGGGGTTGTAGCCTCCTTCTAATTGGAGCCAGAGAATTACGGAGTTGGAGCTTCCTTCAGGTTGGAGCCTGAGAAACTAGGGGTTTGGAGCCTCCTTCCAGTTGGAGATGGAGAATTGGAAGTTGGTGCTTCCTTGAATGTAGTTCTTGACATATACGAAAAGAATTATGTGGCTTTCTCTCGCATTGAGTTTCCACGTAAATATTGGTGTAATGTGTATTATGTGGATGTGTTTGTTATTGTTTATTATGCACTTATGGATGTTAATGTTTATGATACAGTAATATATTGATGATGAACAGATGAACATGGTTGAATAAGTAAAAATAATATACATTATGGTTTAAAGGATTAGTAAGTGGTATAATTGCTCATTACCGATTCACCCCCCTTCTCAGTATTCCAACAGATTATTGTATTAGCTTGTAGGTGAATAAATACATGAAATGGTGACTCTTGGTCTTCAATAACTTAAGACAATTCTTATTACATATGACTCTTCATATTTACATTTATTTACATAGGAAGCGTAATCCCTATGATTACGTGTCCAACATTCCCCACCTTAATCCGAAGGGGTGTGTGTGAGTCCAAGCATTATTCTGAACTTCTCAAGTTTTTCTCTTCCAAGTGCTTTGGTGAAGATGTTTGCAATTTGCTCATTTCTGGAACAATGTCTTAAGTGAATAGTCTTGGCCTCTACATGATATCGAATCAAGTGATACTTTGTGTTGATGTGTGTGGTTCGATCGTGGAATCTGAGATTCTTAGCCAACTTGATTGCAGAAGTATTGTCAACTAGAAGAGGAGTAGAATTTACTTATTTCTCCTACAAATCTTCAAGTATTTTCCTCAGCCACACAATCTCCTTTATCACTTATGCAGCTTCCACATATTCTACCTCTATTGTGGAATATGTTGGAATGCATCGTTTGTGTGATATCCAGGAGACATTTGTTGATCCAAGACTCATGAGAAAACCTGAAGTTGAAACTCGACTTTCCTTATCCCCATCAAAGTCTGAATCAGAATATCCGATCAGGTTGAAGTTATCTACCTTAGAGTACTTGAGTCCAAAATCTTGAGTTCCTTTCAAGTATTTCAGAACTCTGTTTGTAGCAGACCAATGTCCTTCGCAAGGCTTTTGCATGAACCTGAAAAGAATCCCAACAACAAATGAAATGTTTGGTCTGGTGGCAATAAGATAGATGAGACTTACCACAAGTTGTCTATACTTGGTTACATTCTCAAATTAATTTTGTTCTTTTGATGTGAGTTTCGAATTCCGTTCCATTGGAGTAGAAACATGATTGCACTAATCTATGCTAAACTTGTTCAAAAGTTCTCCAATGTACTTCTTCTGGGAGATGAATATGTAATTTGGATTTTGTATCACTTCAATTCCCAAATAGTAGTGAAGATGTCCTAAATATGTCATCTCGAAGATAGATTGACCCAAGATAGGGATCCTCCCTGTTGTTCCTGAGCTTATACTTTAAGGCTCTAAAGTATACCGTCAAGGCATCCGAAAAGATAATAAGAATTAAGGGGTAAGAATCAAATGTGAAGGGTAAATCAGAGTTGGTTTCTCAACTGTCTCTGTCTAGATTCCCATTGTTCTTGGATGTTGATATCTCTTTCGATAACTGCCCACGAGCGTTCTAATTCGAACCGGGTAGTTGTTGTTTGCAAGATTGTGTTAAATAAGTTCAAAGAAATGCTAGTTTGATCTTGAAGGCTAGGTTCTACGTTAGACTGTCTATTATCTGGGACAGTCATGAGGAGTAAATTTTTATTGAATTATAAATAACTTTAAAGTTTGTTGCTTCAGTTTTGTGGGATGAAATAGAAAATGAATTTTGGAACTCAAAATAATAACATAATAACAGTAAAGGTCGTTTCCTGTACTTGAAGTAATTTGAGAATATTAAAATAATAACAAAGTAACGTTGTTGAAGAATATGAGGCTTTAATCACGAAAAAATCTCATATCATAACACAAGAAGGAGAGAAAAACAAGATTCCTAATGAAGTATAAAATATAACCATCCAACTGACCTACAGGTCTTGAAACTGCTGATAGCAATCACAGAGGAAAAACTGTAAATGATTAGATAATCAAATAAATTCAAACTACAGTAGAATTTTGAATTAAACTATAGCTGATCATTCATTAGAAAGACATGGAAAGAAAGATGTTGAAAGATATTGAAAACAAAATAGAGGAACACATAGCTTCAAGTTGTCAGAATTCATAATCTCTTATGCATTATCTATATCACAGTAAATCATAAAACTTCTAATACAATTTCCTCCCAAAAAACCAAAAGCCCTTTCTCAGTCTTGTGAAGTTATATTTATACATGATCACCAAACCTTTTTCTCGTTGGTGATTAACTAACTTCCGAAGACTAACAGTTACATGAATGAGCAATGTTGAACTGTTTACATTTCTATTTTAACTGCTTTATTATTTCAATGATGAAAATATCCAAAACAATATTTCATGTCTGCGTTGATGAACTTCCTTCTTTTGTTTTCAGACAGCGAATACATTTTCCCAGAAACTGCACCAAAACTCTGGGGGATTCTGGAATATCTTTCGCCTCAAATGATCTGGATTATTTTCGGCACGAAATGAGAGCGGAGATATAATAAAGAAATGCACAAAGATATTAGGCCCTCAAAATGGCCCCGGAAGTTAAAACCTGCTAAAAATAGTAAATTGCCCAAATTGGCAAAAAACTGTTTTGAGCCAGTCGGCAAAGGTGGGTGGCCACCGATATCCACCTGGATCAATTCTCCTTCCTTAGGAAGCAATGGTCTCCATTGCGTTGAGTTATCGGGGGAGAGGAAAAAGCGTTTGTTGAATCTGCATCTTGGTGAGTTGCTTGTCTTGCTGGAGACCTCGCGCTGCTCAATTTGTGGAAGTCTGTCACAAACCTTTTGAGTTTGAGGTTGTTCAACAAGTCGAGATACATGAGAGGACGGTGTGAGAAATGAATCTTTGCGCTTTGCTGCAACCTTGTCGACCTGCTTCTGTTGGATAGAAGGTGCTTGGGGAAGGGTTGTAGTGGGTGCAGTGTCCTTTTGTTCTCCTTTTGAACAGATCGTGAAGAAACTGAATTTTGCAGTATGAGATACTACCTTGTGACACTTTTTAAGTGGAACAGTAGTCAGAACTACCTCTA